>JJRW01S0001287.1:43764-54192 GCA_001188405.1 Loxosceles reclusa
CTCTGTTAATTTCCATAGTGTAATTCATTACAAAAGCCGAATATTTCCCGCACATTACGCGACATATTCAGAAAACCGAGACAAGGTGAACCAAAATAAATATCTCACCAGAACACTGTACCGTCAGTCCGCAGTAAACCCCAAAGCACTGAAATCCGCGCGGATTACACCACGGCCACACCAGCGAAGTTCTTTCACTATTCTCACAACAAATAAGACATGCAGCCGCACAAACTCTTTGAAGTCGCCTAGTATACTCGACTGAAAATAGTTCTAAAACCTCTCTCAGAAACCTCGCAAAAGCATCCTTCAAAAAACTGCGTTCGTCTGTTTTAAAATCCTGTCGAATCTACTAATAGCTACACGATAATTCTCCGATTTTCCCTTTTTTCCCCTTCTTTTGTGAATCCGCTGTTAAGTTGAGTCTGCCTTGAGCGCTGCCTCTCTAGTTTGTTTCGGTTCGTTTTACCGCTTTTTCGCAATTTCGACAACATTAGATGGCGCTACTAATACACAGACCTTGAGAATTTTTTTCGTATCCTAGTGTCATTCCATTTCTTGGTGTTGATTATAAATAATTTCACGACTTCCTACAACCTTCTAATTGACGTTTCCCTTCTTTCTTGGATCGTTGCTTGTCTGGATTTTCCAACTTACATACTTAGCCAGTGGAAAAAGTGTAATCGTTTTTAACTCGTCGTACATATCGACTTTACAAGAGACACACCAGACGTTTATATCCTGGACCATTCCCTCAGAAATATTAGGGGCGGATACCAAGTTTCCTTTGAATCCAGTGTGTCGCTATTGCACCACTGTGCAGTCTTAAGAATGACCTCATGCGCAGTCGGAGACATCTCTGAGAACTACACGGGGGTGGGGGGAATCTACCTCTACACTTTAGACAGAGTAGAACAAAATCCGAAGAAGAACTGGCTATCCAACTTTCAGGTCATACTCGTTCAGTACAGCGTTGTTAGTACTGCAGAAGACTAATAAAAAACCTGTTAACTCAACGATAATACTTGTTATAGTTTAGCAAAACCAAGCGTTTACTTCTGACTTCTGGGACGAACAAGAGTCTTCAAGTACTGTTGGACCTGACGGAATTCTGAACTATATTGTCAAAGCGTGGAGGAGTTCTTTTCATTATTTTTATTCTTCATCTATTTAATCTTTCAAACCGGGTAAAACCCCCATACTTGGAAGCATACCTACATACGCTTCCAAGTCAAAACTAATAAATCTAGTGACAAATCAGTTATCGAAAATTACAGACCTATCTCCTTTCGCAAAAATATCTGAATCTGTTGTTTATGTCAAACTTTGCCAGCACTTCGAACTTCCTATTTCTCCAAATCAGCATGGTGTTGTCACGAAACGTTCAACACGCGCGCGAGCGTGCAAATCTTGTTGCAATTACGATTGACGTTGCCTGCTCTATTGATAAATATCTGCTGACTGATGTTGTTTATGAAGCATTTGCTAAGGTTAGACATGATCTCTTTCTGCGTAAATTTATTTACTTTCATCTCTCGAAAGATACCATTCCTTTGTTCAGGTCATGTCTTTCTAACAAAACACAATATGTCGAATTCCAAGGTAATCTTTCTCACAGTTATCACTGTATATCGGGAATTTCCCAAGGGTCTAACCCTGGACCTCTTCTCTTCCTGCTATTAATTATCCTCCGTCTAACCTTTATGTCTACTCTTGTTTGCTATATGCTGCACGATATCAAGCTTTACAAGCAAATTTGCACTTTATGTCACATCTTTACAACGAGATATTGACGCACTACAAGCATGGATTTCTAACAATTATTTGTTTTTAAACATAATTAAGTATTGAACAATAGCCTCGAAATGAAAATGATCACCGATTGTAAATAATTCCGTCCTATCCGGAGAAGGGCCACTGAAGATCCATGCATTCTGTTTGACTCTAGATTAATATTTAAACATTTCGTTGTAAATAATGTGAATAGCTTGCAGGAAAAAGAGGGCTGGAGGTGACTTAGTACAGACTTATAAAATCTTAAATGGATTTATTGTAGTTGGTATGGACTTCTTTAGAAAAGACTTATGAAATAATAGAATTAGAAAAATATGAAGCTGATGAGAGGAAAGGCTAAGTCACAAGTATGACATTAGTTTTCATTCAATAGAATGGTAAGCAATCGGAACAGTCTAGCGAACGAAGAGATTCAGGCAAAGACGGTTGAAAGTTTCAAGCGAACAATAGATGAGTAACTCGTTATTTTTGTCCAACAACCATTAGGGTTTCCCTCTGATTAGCGTTTGACTTAAGTCTTCATTAGTTATAAAGTACTTACGCCCTTGTATTTGGTTTTCGTGGTTTTCCCCTTTGAAGGTCTTGTGAGGTTTTTCCCTTTCAAATCCTTTTTTTTTTTAACCTGTACATTTTTTCATCGCGTTTAGTTTCTATTGACGATGGAACTCTGTTCTATTATTAAGATGGTTCTGTTTTATTCTCTTATATTTTTAAGTATTAATTTTTTAACTGCTATGTAAATATCAACGGCGAATTTATTCTTATTCTAATCGAACACTGTGCCTTGCGAATTACCGACACACAATAAGAAAAAGTTTGTTTTCTAAAGGCTTATTTCCTGTGTATCTGCCCGTAGATAAATAACGGTTAGTTATTTCCTACTGTAAGAAATATCTCCTTCCCTAAGTAAATTTTTTTCTTTACACTTTATCTTACCATCATACTTAATGGTAGGTTTACGACAACGAAACCCTGTTCCGTAATTAAGGTAACGCACTGTGGACGGAGAAACATCCTTCCTAACTTTGCACTTTCTTTACATGACGAGCGTAGTCTTGTTCGATTCCGGTAGAACGATTAAACTTCTAGCTATTAGGGCAGTTTGATATAAAGGGTTTACTTTTTATATTTCTTAATATCCCTTTCTTGACGGACATGGCTTCTCCAATTGAAAGGGTTTTATGGATAGATCTAGCTTTGTGTATTTTTCTTTGCATATAAACGTTCCATGTTATTTCAATTCGATTATTTTTTGTGTATTTTTTCGTCGTGCTCTATGGAATTTGACTGACACAGGAACTTGTTACGAAATCGTGGCTTTTTCTGACGGGGATAGTCATTGACTTCTACAGAATGGTTACCTGGGTACATCGAAGTACATCGTAACTGGGTACATCGATTAATATTATGCATACAAAGACGAAAAAGTGTCCCCAATATTATGGATTTTTGGAGTGTGGTCAATCATGATGGGCTTTGCCTTTTGTCTCTAGCTGACACTTATTTTATATTTGCATTTGCATTTATGCAGTTTGGCGTCAAATAAACATGAGAACATTGAACTCAGGAAATGTGAAGCATTTAGCATCTTGAGGAAGCCATATAACAAAATGCTTTATAAACCCAAATTTTCTATGATGGGATAAAATCATCTTGTTACCAAGAACCGAAATTTAATGGATAACATTTTTATCACCAGGCCTGAGAGAGTCTCGAAGTATCCTATGAGTTTTATCCAGTGGCATTCCACGACAATGCTATCCCATAAGAAAAGGAAGCAGGTATTTTGTGGAACTTGATTGTTATCCTAATTGCAACCGCTTAAGCAACGCCGACAGGTATCTAAGCAGTTTAACTTCAAAATCATTTGTGAGTAGAACCTTACATTCTTACCACGTTGAGAGAGGTCAGGACATCGACCTAACTTCGATAGTTGAACCTAATTTTTGAGTCTTTAGCCCCTACTGTGAGTCCCTTCTCGGGCGCCATTGTAAAGAAACTTGCCCTTTGTCCACCCCGGGATTCGGTCCAACGGATCAGTCGTCTCTAAAGCAACCGCTTTAACGGTTGAAAAACGCCATCAGGTATCTATAGACAGCTTAACTGCAAAGCTTTTTGTGGGGAGAACCTTCTAAATAGTAACATCCCCCCCTCAACTTTTTTTTTTTACTAAAACTATTACTACATCCTTATATATCAAATCATGTTCAGGTGGTGCAAATTTAGTACCTCTCCTCTATTACTTTTGAAAGAGAAAGTTAAGGAAGAAAAAAGTAAGTGGAAGGTAGAAGGAAAACAAATCTAGTGTGCTTGGCATGTTGTATGAACGCGGGAATCTCTGTGTGTCATTTCTATACCTTTTAATATTCATCAATACCTACCGTTTTATCGAAGGCATCGAACCTTTCCTATTTATAAGCCACTGATGCCGGCAGCTTCGCTCCTAGTAACGCCAGCGGTGTCTGCCTAGATCCTCCTGTATTGCAGGTCAACACTGCGTTTATGACAACGTTATATTAGTGTTCCTATAGGGGTACCTGCGGTTGTTTCAGACGGTAATCCTAAGCCCCGACCGCCGTCGCTACTCATCACACAATATGCGGTCATCGATCCAAGCCCCTGTCTATTTGCATCGGAGGCATTGGTTTACCAATATCGCCCGAGAGCAAAGATATTGTTCCTAGTAACCATCGTCTTATTGATTCTAGATGAAAGGCTTTCCAAAGTGCTGTTCGGGACTTTTCTTTGCGCACGAATTATTGTTTCGACGTTTGTGGGGTAAGGGGTGGGAGTTCGTACATTGTCCTCGGAACGAAACAAAAAGAAAGATAGTTGGGAAAACGGAAAAGGCGTGTGCATTGTACTCCGAGTTCCTAGAAAAATACGATTCATAGCACTAAACTTTCACCGTGTAGGGGAAAATAAATCACATTCTCTGTCGTCAAATAGCACAGAACTGATCAATGCACAGAATGACCCAAATATAGTGTTACAATACAATATTCTGATATTTAATCGGTGAATGAAAAATAATCTTATGGGGTTACCCGTAACGGGATTTACATAAACAATCATATTTTCCTCAAGACTCCGAGTCCTGTCTCACTAATTCTTCTTCTGATGGGAGGGAGTGTTGTTTATTTTTCAAAGCCGGAAACCAAATTTAACTATAAGAGTATTAGATTTTAAAACTTCATAAACTCCTTCAGTTTGTTGCCAATACCTTGTCAATTTGTAGCTTAATGTAACTTTTTTAAAGCTAAGGTTTTTATCTTACTTATCTTTAGTAAACATGATAGCAATCCATGTTCTGGATTTGATTCCTGGTGTCGACAAAAAGTAAAGGAATTCTTTACAGTGGGCTGGGCACATCATTAAAAGGCATGATATTAGATGGACAGTGCAAGTTCTTGACTGGCTGCTGAAGAATCAGAAACGTCCTAGAAAGCGACCACATACGAGATGGGTGGAAGAGATTACCAAATATGCTGGAGTATTTTGGAAAAAGAGGGCTGTGGAACGCAAATGCTAGAAACATCTTGGAGAGGAGTTCATCCTGCAGTGAATTGATAAAGGCTGATGATGATGATGATGATCTGAGGTTATCTCTCTCCATATATCTATCATTCTCATGAGTGATTATAGGTAATGCAGAGTTAGTTAGCACACTTGTATCGAACCGGAATCTAGGAATAGATGAAAGGGTGAAAAGTATTATATTGTATGTATATTTATGCACGTTTATTTACATCACATTCAAACATTGCATTCTGTTATTAAATCAGATTGAGTATGCCTGAGATCACTGAGTATCTTTTAGTTTGTTATTGCGATACACAAACAGCAAAAAACACAACGGCCAGCGGAGCAACGTCGCAACCGCTCCATCACAACTGACATAAACTTTCACTAGTTGCACGTAAGTAAATATTTTTTAACTGATGATAAGATTGTTGTTCTGAAATGTGATGAGTACTCACGGGTTAAGCTTGGCTCATTTGTGATTTGAAAAAGTGATATGCAAGGTTCACCCCACGACAAACTTCGATGATAAGCTGCCCAGATACCTGTCGCCGTAGCTTAGATGGAACAAAAGGTCTCTCTGGAGATGTCCGATCCGTAGATTCGAATCCCGGCGTCGACAAAAAGCATGTTTCTTTACAAATATCAGAGGAAAATAGTGATGAAAGTTTTCGAGTCAAGTAATTTGTCTTTGGCTATAGTTTTCGATTACTACCAGGTTATACTTATACCATGAAATTGCAGAATGCATTCTCTACAACGATAAATCACTCACCGATAGGAGGTATTAAAAGTTCCGGCGGAAGTGGTTCGTTTTCTTTTAAAGAAGTAAGCTTTCTAATGTTTCACCCAGGCCTTTATTGGCCGTTAAAATACTTCTCTCAAGCGATTAGAAGCTCCATCTACCCACGAAACAAAAAGAATAAAGAAAACAGTAAAAGAAAACGGATGGGAGAAAAGAAAAGAAAATTAGGAGAAAGGCTAGAAAATGTCCGTCAACATAATCAATCTTCATTTGATGGAGTGTCAAAAGAAAACTCTATCATTCAACGCCATCGCTGTATTTACGTTTTAAAACAAACAGACGAGAGGCATTTTTCGATTGCCAGTGCCCACGCTTGCTCTTAACCCCTTTCCCGGGGCCTCGGGGTTGAAGAAGTAGTAGTAATGGAGCGACTGAGGCCGAAAACTGGGGTGGACGGGTGGGTGGCTGCAAGGAGATGGAGTCGACTGACAGATAAACTGAGGCCTTCGAAAAACAAACACTGCCCTAGTCGTTCGGGAAGTGCGTCTTGCGAATGGTCGCCTTTTGACTCGAGCAGTGAGGAAAGCGGCTGCGGAGAGTGCAAGGGCGATAATTGAAGATCAGATCAGGTGTCCTGAACTCGAAGTGCAGCTGTTCCTGCCATTCCTGTTGGTGCTTGCAAAATGATGCTTTTCAGGCGGTTGAATGGCTTTCTTTCCTCGGGTTTTGGTTTTTCTATTTTTGCATCTTTCCGCATTCGCTTTTATTTTCTTTCTTAGTTTTCGACGTCCATGTACTCGATGAACAGCAATACGTGTATTTGATTATTCTAGCAATAGCAACATGTGGAATTTCAACGGAATATATATAAATTTATAAACAAATCCTTAATTTTCTTTCAAGTCAAATAAATACAGTTGATTGCTCTACATATTAAAATCAATCCTAGAACCAATAAAATAAATATACACAATAAAACAGTCAAGGTATTGTGCAAGTATAATTCATTTATAAATGTTACAACGCAAAAACAAGTACGTTATACACTAACTGACAGAGAAAATACAACACACATGAATGCAACTCACGATGCAATGAAATTGCAACACCATGAGTGTAACTCACGATGCAATGAAAGTGCAACACCATGAGTGTAACTCACGATGCAATGAAAAATACAACATCATGATAGCAACTTACGATGCAATGAAAATCCAACACCATGAATGAAACTCACGGGGCAATGAAAAATGCAACACCTTTAATGCAACACCACGAATGAGATGGAAATTAACACCCCGACAGAGATCATTTATTTAGGTGAAGTTCTAAATAAAAACTTCCTGTACTTTTAAGAATTTATTGCACTAAAGTGGTGGAATACACAGGTTGATCAGCAAAAAGTAGGAACATCTTTTGTAACGTCTACTAACCTCAACCCCGATTAACCATTAACATAGCAAATCCCAATCAAAAGTTAACTGGGCATACGCCTCACGAGAAAGAAACAAAGCTAGGGAAAAACGCCACGTCAAGTGAATTGCACAGCACACAACATAAAAGTATTGCAAAGAGTCACTGTTTCTCTTCTGTACAATTATTTAGACCATAATAAATAGTTCGATCTTATTTTCTGTTTCATTTTTATATAGCGAGTTGCTGTAAATTAAGTATTTAGTTAAGTTGGAGAGGTATGGATTTGATTTTTGATTTGGATGTGATTTTGACTTGAGTTGATTGAAATTGCAATTTGATTAATTAATACTTGTAAATGAGGTTAATTGAACATGTCTTCGAAACGGTCTTGCAGAGTAAATAGCCTCCGAACTTCAAATGGTTAGTTTTCTGATACCGTTGGTTCCCAGACTCTTGATTACGTTGCAGAGTATGTTCATTCTCACGCCTTGATAGCCAATTCCGACGAACAGATCTTTGCACTCTTCGGAATATAAAAGCAACAACACAGCGAATTATGGATTCAGTCACGTTCTGGATAGTATCTTGAGTTTCGGATGATCGTAAATGTTTTCCATCGTCCTTCACAGTTCGTCATCTCTACCCACAGTACTCCACATTTCGTCATCCCACAGACGCTTGATCGGAGAGATATCTGGGGGCATCTCTGGCAAAGGAGGCATCTGGGTTCCTTGACAGGCTTGCAGGTCGATGCTCATTGTATCTGGCCGCATGTAGTCCTGCTGCAAAATAGGATTTTGCCACCTCTGAACGCACAATAGTGCGACTGGATGCAGCTCCTGATCTACATCACATACACGCCGTCATTGCTACACTGATGCAAAATAGAGTTGACAGGTTCTTGACGCTAGTGGCACCACAAGCCATGGCGCCATGTTCTCGAGCAATAGCCTTCCAAAATCGCAGCAGGATTGGATGTTTTCATGTCGCCTTGAGACTCGCACTCGGTGACTGTCGTTCGAAAGTCTGAAACGTGTTTGGTCACTAAACCCTGCTGAGTACCATTCATTACACGAAGAGGCTTGATCCCGGTACCACTAAAATATTTCACCTTGGTGAGTTGATGTCAAAGGCAATGATCGTAAAGGACGGCTTCACTGCAAGCTGCTTTCGACCAATCTTTGAGAAACGAGAAAACTATTGCCACCGAAACCGTCACGCCGTTGGGTAACTCGACCGTGAGAAGGGGTGTTGTGATTACTCCGCCGGGCGTGGTGAGCTCACAATAACGTAAACTTTTAGACCTGTTAAATAAACATACATTTTTTCAGTAAAAGTAATAATCACAATAACAATGACTACAGGAATGCCGTGTAAATTAGTTACCACACATGACACCTTTGATCGTTGCATCTACCACAAGCCAACTAGTTAATATACATTGGCACATATGCTTGAAAGTTACATCAAGACCGTGGTAACAGGTGAGTTTCTTGTTATATTTATTGATCATATCATCATTTGTTTCTGTAATTTATGATGTTACAATATTCTCAGTGATTTGAATTTTCAGTTTTGGGTCGCGAAGACTCCTGATTAATGCAGTTTCATAAATAATTGAAATACTGTATTGTGAACAGTGGTCGTGAAGACTCTTAACAATTATCCATAAACGTATACTATTGACCTTATATTTCTTTGCTGTCAGTCACGATACAAATAATCATTATACTGTCTATTCGCACATATACGATTTATATAAGTAACTGGGTTGACTGTAAATAATACGTTACCAACAGTGGACCCTGAAGGCTACTTCACCCAAATATACTGTTACAAAGAAACTACTACAAATACATTTTAATTATCTACTGCACACAAATATAAATTTGATTCTTAGAGTTACTAGAAGAAATAGAACATCCGTCATACACCCTACTGGTATGCTTAAAGGTTCGTGGGTAGCTGGTTTGTTGATTGTAGGGGTAGGGAAGCCGATCACCTTCCAATACTGGTTCACAAGTACTTTGTAGTAATCCACGTGAGGGGCCGCTCCGGGTGGCGCAGTGGTACCGGTGACGGGCCACTGTGCTGAGAAGTCCGGATTCGAGTCCTGAACAGCATGGGTGTGTGTGTGTTTGTCTTCATCTTGTTCATGTTCATCTCGTGTTTGGCACAGTAAGATCTTAATAGGTCCTTGAGCCATAAAGCGCCAATCATCATCACCGACGTAAGGGTGGAGGGGAAGAGTTTATTGCTGTTCAGCCTTTTGCTTTTCGAGGTATTGGTCTACGGGTAGGAGGAATTCGGTCGCTCTTCACATGAATTGCACTTTGCGAGCTATAGTCTCGCTGCCCCACTCAGCGTATCGGGGGAACTTAGACACGCAAGCTGGCATTGTGGTAATGATTTAATTATGTTGATCTTATTCAAATCAGACGCGATACATAACAGCAAACTTGGAAGTTGGATTGAACACACATCTCTTCGCATAGCTGACTTTGCCCTGCCTCCTATTCTGCCTTCCACGGTTAACTTTCTATCTCCGGCTAGGGTCGGCGGTTCTCCTACGTTACTGTATATTTCGTGCTACACAACCGTCGCCTATTCGTTATAGGTGGGGTTTCAGGGACGTATTGGCGGGGTGTCGGTCCCCTCACTGACTGCTGGTTGTTCTCGCTGCTCCTCTGCTCGTCGTCGCAAGGGTCATCGTCGGTCCCATTTCCGCTGACGATCGGACACTCAGGTGCACCTACCATGGGTTCTTATCTCATCTGATGTCGCATGTCATGTCAAATAATCCCCGATTTCTGCGTTTTCCTTTTTCTACTCTGTGGTGTCGGTTGGCCTCTCATGCCCGTTGTTTTTGAGTGCATGGCCAGTTTGACCCCTTGGAGTCTCAAGGCGTGTAATCTCGTGTCCCCTGACCCCGATGAGGTAATCGTTTCTAT
>JJRW01S0001291.1:80046-90687 GCA_001188405.1 Loxosceles reclusa
TTACACTTAACACTTACCAACAACCTATCTTTTCCCTTTAATAAAAACATTCTGGTCATTATAATTTATTCTATTGTTGCCTCACAAAAACATTTTGGAGACTGTTCCCTAAACCTTAAAATATTACACCGTTTATCTATTAACATGAACACAAATTATTGTGTAAAGTTAGCAGTGGCGTAATGACTTAAATTGTCTACACAGACTTTGCGAAAGATCAGTCCTGAAATTTTCAACTGAATTACAGTCCAGAGAGAGAGTTCACCGGCTTCCTAGTTCACGTTATGTTGGTGATATATACGAGTTTTGCGCTGACGCTAATAAACAGACGCATTGTAGTCAGAGAAATACGACGAAACTTGAGTAGAGAGCGACATCATGGTATTCAACATTATTCAATTCTTCATGATGTATATAGTCAAAGAAGTTGAAGGTCCCATAAATGACACCATCCCGAAACATACAACTGGCGGCCTCATTTGTTCCTGTTTAAACAATACTCTTTGGCTCTTTCCGCAGGTCGTGTTCATATGAATCGAAGACGTCTGGAACATCTTGTGAACTTTTTAATCACCGAAGACGACCTAAGATAAAACAGTTTACGTTTAGTGATACGGAGGCGAGTAAAGAAGGTACAAATAATCTTCATAAAAGGTTCAAGACACTCACCTTTGCTACAATCCGAGTCCTTGTCCTCTCGCAATGCAGTCACCTAGATTTAAGGTTCCATAAGAAGTGCATTATTTCAACTTTGCACGTATAACCACTTGAAAACGCGTCTGATGTTCCGAAGACACGTTGAAACACACAGCTTATCCGCATGTTGGTTGCAAAAAAGCAATGGATTTGATACGTATCACAATTATTTATTGTTTATTCCTTGTAAAACGTTTTCAAAGACGGCCCCGGACGTCGTACTTTCACGTACGTTTTAAATATTTCGCAAAAACTTCCCAACTGCATTATGAGGTCTACGGTGTTTTTTGCAATTTTACAGACGCGTTATACACATGCTTCGAACCAGTGACGTACATTAGAAGTTATCAAGGGAGACGCAGATGGACCTCTGTTTCTATAATTAAATATTAGGTGCGTTACCTACAATCCGTTGTTAAGATGCGAGCCAGTCTATGCTGAGCTCAAACGTCTACTGCACATTTACTGCGAATGGATTCCACGTAGTCTCAGTCCATGCTTAGCGCGAAAATCCCAAAAGTCCTCGGATCCTTTTACCTTTACGAGTTTAAACTTTGCCACAACGCAGCAGAAGAACATCAACGGAGCATCAGAAGCTGAAAAACAGTAAATGAACGAGCCACAGAGCGATGGTTCAAAAATTCCAATCCGGAGACAATGACGGCTAAAATTGAACCATGTAGATATGCAACACCAGCCATCGACAACAACGAAATGCGAACACTAGTGGAGTCTGACCCTGGCCAAACCATAAGGGGCATCACGAAGAAATTGTGCGTACGCTATTCAATAGTCTCCCGTCACTTGCAAGCAATCAGAAAAGTTGAAAAGACGGAAGTGTGTTTTCTCATGAACTCACGGACTAAACCATGAAAAGTCAACTGGAAGTTTGCTCTCCCGGAACAGAAACGCTACTTTTTTAATGTGACGAAAAATGAATATCGCACGATAATCGTGAACGGTCTGCCCAATGGCTAAGTGCTGATAAGGCCCGGGTACGCATACCGAAACGGAATCTGCATCCAAGGAAGGTATTCGTGACTGTTTAGTGATACGTAGATGACATTACTTATTTATTACTCGTTCTTGGAATATATGAAACCACTATTGCTCAGAATTATTGCACCTAGTTAGATACAACGCATTAAAAATTACAAGTTAAACCGCCTAAACTTAAACTGATCAATAGAGAAGAAGTTTCAGTGCTTCATGATAATGCGAGAATACGTATCAAGAACAACAGGCCAAAAATCACACAGCTTTCAAGATGAGACTCTTCCTCGCCCACCGTACTCTCCAGACCTCTTGATCTAACGACTGTCACTTCTCTAAGCATTTGGCTTTGGCGCAGATCGCCGAGGGCCCTCGATAATCAACGCCTCGCTTTCGCTCCAGCGGTGCATGGCACTGTATATGGCAGAAAAAGAACAATGATAAAAAGTAAGAGAAAAGTAAAAAGAATAAATACAAGAGTAAAGAGTGCAAGACGAATGGGGAACAAAATATCTCTTGTGTCTTAGAATTACCGATGTAATCTGACAGTTGAACATGAGATTTCACATAAAACACATAGCTAAAATGAAATGTTAATTTTTATCCAACTAAAGTCCATCAAAAGCGTTCACAAAACATGTAAACACCCTGTATATTTCCTACCTCTCCACCAGGAACAGAATTAAGATTATTTGTTTTGTACTGAAACGCTTCGAAAATTTCGATTTCAACAGACAAAAAGTAGAAACGGTGTGGTTAAATAACTTAAATATAAAAGTTCTAGGTCTCCATTAATGCCAGGCTTCTGCGAAGCTATGCCAACAACGAGTCTTCAACTCTTGTTGGTGTCGCAAAAATAGCATGAGTGTAACTTCAGGCGCTAAAACCTTACCGTTGATAGTTCTCATCCGATGTATCAATCAAACACACTTTTGTTCCAATGCTGTTTTTGGCAAAGCCTTACACGTACAGATATGCAAAAACTGTGGCCCGCGGACCAATGGGCGGCCCAGGACAGGTATATCAGTGGTTCGGCAGAGGCATTTTACGGCAAACAAATGTACGCATTCTGTTCCCAAAAATGTGTATTACAAAGTATATATTTCTGAACATGCTTTTGACAATAAAAAGTGTGGGACAGGTTGATAAGTTATTTGGAGTTTGAAAGTCCGGAGAAAATAAAACCCATCATTTATAACTTTGTTTGAGTGTTGACAGTCGAGTGGCTAGTGGAAGCCTTAGCATTCTTGTGGCCGTCGATTTTAAAAGGCTGAAAAACCTCACAACGTTATTGCAATATCTTCGGAGACATAGTTACGTCAATGAATACTAGCTGGAAGGAAAGGCTCTATTATTTTAAGCAAGTACATTCGGTTTTGCGTATATCTATTAGGTTCGAGTCTAATACTCGAGTTTTGCACAGCTTTCAACGAGTGGGGCCTCGCAGATGTTCGGTTCCTCTTCAGCTATACGTTCCACTGTCTCGCGAAAGGACCCCCGACAGTGGAAGACACAAGCTCACCGAGAAAGGAATCTGTGTCTCCAAGATTCAACAAGACTCCACCTTACTCCAGCCTCGAACTCTGGTTCATTATTCCCTGTGAAGGCAGCAACGTCTCTCGACCGTAGTCGGTCCAGATCAAATTCATACGGGTGACTCCGTCAGGTAGCGTTCTGGTTGCTACCAGGATGACCCATCTTCACGTAGAAATTAATCCCTCGTCTGTTCCATCCGCGTATGTAAAGGACTCTGATCAATTACGGAATATGACGAATTCTTCTAGTCTGTTGGTTCATGTTACATGTTTTAGTTTTTGAATACTTGCATGCGGAAAAATTAATAGTACTTTGATAAAATGTGCATTATTTTGCCCGTTACAAACGAGTCGCCAAATAGTGCAACATGGCAATGAGTCTTACTTTAACCATTCTTATTTCTTTGGGCATACAATAAGAAAATTAAACCAGGACTTACCTCAAGCATGAGAGCAAAATGAAGAACGGTACTTTACTGAATCTGTTTAGCATCACACATAAGAAGCTTACACATTCTGGAAGCCGGCTTAGTCCTTTACAAGAGGTGCTCATCAAAGTGCGGAGAAATCCTACTGGGGATCCCGATGTCAGTTATAAGTTCCAAACTCCTAGTTGGCGCCATCAGTGACATGCTCAGAATCTCAAGAAATTCAGATTATCGAAACATCATTGCATACACTGGATGGCACGTGGTACCCACAGCTGCAACGTGTCGTTCACACCTTGCCCACAAATGTGGCGTTCTGATTGGCTGGTTGGTTCGTTCGCTATTTGAAGTTTAATGGCACAAGGCCCTTTAAAGGCCATGCTGTGCCGAGTATAAGGTTATTACGGGACATTAAACGGCTCGGGTACTTCGGGGACGCCATGTCACTCCTCATGGTGGTGTGAACAACGACGAAGCATGACACTACTGATTGCATGTACTTACAATTGTCGCACCGTACGACAGGGTACCAGTTGAGAAACAATTTAAATTGCAACGATAAAATTAAGACTGTAACAGCAGCCTCATATTGGCATCCTGATTAACATTTCTACCAATAAATTTGCCCTGTGACGGCTTTGCTTCCATCAATGATGAAAGGAATTTTTTTCTCCCTCAATTTAAAAACCACATGATAGGTTTTTAAATAGAAGATCGTGATTCACTTCAATTAAGAAGCCAAGAATGTGTACCTGTGCATCGGCAGTAAACGGTGGTTATGTGTAGTCCATGATATCAGTCAGGAATCTGTAATAAGTACACTATATGGCCATCAATATCCGGACACACCCCTGCGGAGAAGTGGATCTGGCTCTTCACGTGGTCTGATACGTCATCGAACGATATAAAGCGCTGGTGGAGGATTGGGTTAGAGACATAGACATGTGTTAGAGAGACAACGTGGAAGTTGGCAGAGATCGGTGATTTCGAACGTGGCATGATCATGGGATGCCATAGTTGTAAAAAATCAGTTCGTGAAATATCGGCTTTGCTACAGCTGCCGAAATCAACTTAAGTGATACAATTGTCAAATGGAAACGTCGAGGAAGTGAAAGTGCTGCAGAACCAAGTGATAGACCGAAGAAACTGAACGATCGCAGCAGTCGAACCCAGAAGAGGGTCGCAAAGAAACGTCGTAAGTTCCCCGTGGCAGCAATCACTCGTGAGTTCCAGCATGCGTCGGGCTTTGTCGCTAGTAGGACTGTTCGTCGAGAGCTAAAAATCATGGTTTACCGGGGACGTGCGGCCGCCTACAAGCTGAACATCATCGTCATCAATGTCCAGCGTCGATTGCAATAGTGCAAAGTTGACGACCGTTAGACTGTGGAACAGTGGAAACACGTTTTTCTAAAGTGACGAATCTCGCTTCACAATATGGATGCGTCTGGGTTTGGCAGATGCCCGGCGAACGCTTCATATCCAATAGCTGTATTGTGCCAATTCTCAAGTTCGACGGCGGAGGTGTAATGTGATTCGGCCTGGATCCTTTAGTTCCTGTGGCCGAAAGAATGAACTCTGAAATGTATTGACATTCTGGATAACGCTGCACTCCCAACAATTCGGAGAAGGCTCGTTCCTGATCCAACAGGATAATTCTCCTGTCCACACATCCTAGCTTGTGAGGCCGTGGTTTGACGACATGGATGTTTACAAGCTGGAGTGGTCTTCACAGAGCTCCACCTAATGAACCCTAATGAACATCTCTGGGGACGACTTAGAACGTAGATTGCGTGCGCAGCCCAATCGCCCATCTACCGTAGCCAGATTCATTGCAGCTCTCATGGACGACTGGTAGGCAATTCCTGAGACCATCTATCAAAACCTGGTGGAAAATCTTCCCAGACGTGTGCTGGATGTGATTAATGCAAAAGGTGGACCAACATCCTATTAATATGTGTGTGTGTGTGCAGCAGGTCTCTGATTCTATAACACGGGGGTGTCTAGATACTTTTGACCATATATCAATCAGAAAATTTTTGCTTCGCGTTTGATTTAAGTGTATTCGGCAATCCGATAAAACGCGTATTTGTTTTGTACAGCATCTTGATCGGTGTATTGCAACCTGGTCATTTCTACGGCTCAAAGCCAGAATCTTTTAAAGAATATTGGTTTGAAGTATTCTTCTACTAAATAGTGAAAATCCTTAGTGCACAGACCTGATTTCAAGTGTACTTGTACATTTTTGTATTTGTGACTTGTGTTTACTTCCAACATGTGATTTACCCAAGTCGCGCCTGTGACGTGTGCAAGATACTTTCAAAGGAAGTGGCGTTCCGGCCAATCTTCATCTGGTGGGAACAACTGTACTTTTAGCTGCGAGGTGTTATTTTTGGGAATGTGGATAACGCTGGCGTGGCACAACAACCGAATGTTTAATCTTGGTATGTTATTCGGACTTAATTTTATGTTGATGTATGTTATTCTGACTTAACTTTGGACTTCAAGAAATCATCTCTGCTCTCGACTATAAGCAGATACCGACTTTGATTTATTTTGTGTATTTGTAAAGTGTGCATTTTCTAAAGCACTTAAAAGAAATAAAGGTAGTCAAGACTATGTAAGTGATTGTATAGGTGAAAATGATTACCCTGAGTTGATTATACATTTCCAAATCCCTGTAACCCGTACCTATTCTTCGGTTTTAGATAAGATTCTACTGTTCGAACACAGCAATGACATTGATAAACAACTCTGAAGTCGTTATAAAACTTAGATGCCGAACTGAGGTTATATATAGGGCGTAAGTATATACAAATGGCCCACGATATCAGAACCCTTTCCCAGCAGCTTTTTGTGCAACTCACTAAGAAAAAGAATGTTTCAATTTCGGACGCAGATTCTGATATCTAAAATATTGCAAAATGTTAAAGATTCTAAGACTGTTATACACAGTTGAATCACATTACTGTAACCATCGCCTACTTTTTACGTCAGCACTAAATAGCTAATGAAATAAGACACGTGTCAGAAACAGGGTTTTGTGGGTATATAAGGAGTGTTGTACCCATTCGGGAAACACATCACATGTTGCTCTCATGGATATAAGATTCATCAAACTTACAGAAAGGTAAGATTGGTTTTAGGTTTTCGAGCCAAAGGAAGAAGTACTTCCGAAACTTCGCAATGTTCGCGTGTGCAGTTGTTATAGTATATCCAGCATGGGAAAACGGTACCATAACGAATAAGCGACGTGTCAACTGCGGAACATCACGCCAGATGTCGAAGGTGAAAGCCGGCTGCGACGCTGCGTTCGAGCCAATCCGCACGCTACAGTGGAGCAACTTACTGCGCAACTCAATCGGAGTGCCACTGAGTGTCTAAAACGACAGTGCAGCGAATCAAGTTACGTATGGGCCTCCGCAGCAGACGGATGGTGACTGCACCTATGCTAACAACGGTTCATCGCCGGAAGAGGCTGACATTTACACGGCAGCACTGTATTGTATCACCAGTGATTGGCAAAGGGTTGCGCTTCTTCGATGAGTCACATTTTCTGCTGCATCGAACGGATGGATTTTGGCATATTTCGACAAGAAACATCAGAGTTGGTTGGTTTGAAGTTTAATGGCACAAGGTGAAATACGGAACACTACATGGCTCGGGCACCTCGGGGACGTCGCTCCCCGTGCTCACCAAAAAGTTGAGCCCTTGAGGGGAGAGAAACGTCGGAGAACCAGCACCCTTCAACCATTGCTGATGGGGGTAGCATCATGGTCTGGGGAATGTTTTCCTGAATTTGTTGCGTCCTCTCATTCCTGTGGAAGGCTCTACGGACCATACGAGGTTCGGCTAAAAAATAACCTATTTAATGCTATAAAATTATTTTATTTTATTCCTTCACAACTTTGACACACACACATTATCCCCTTCAATATACTCCCCTCCCCTATCCCTACGGATTTTCCACTGATCGAAGCAGTGTTGAAAGTCATTTTCTGTCAGTATGTTCATTGTCTCCGTCGCTTTCTGTTTCACTGCATCAACCGATTCAAAACTGGTTCCTTTAAGCACAGCTTTCACCATGGGGAACAAAAAAAAGTCACACGGAGCAAGGTCTGGTGAGTAGGGTGGATGCTCCAACAGAGGGATTCCGTGCTTGGCCAAAAACGTCTTGGCATCCAAGTGCAGTGTGGGAGGAGGCATTGTCATGGTGGAGAATCCACGATTTGTTTTTCCACAATTCGCGTCGCTTTCTTCTTACTCGTTCACGGAGAGTAGGCAGGGTTTCGAGATAGTAATCTTTATTCACTGTTTGACCTTCTGACACCCAGTTTATGTACACAATTCCACGAATGTCAAAAAACATGATCATCATGGCTTTGAATTTGAATTTTCAAGCTTTCTTGAGTCTCGGTGACTGTGGAGTCTTCCAGTGCATCGATTGACGCTTGGTTTCTGAATCGTATGTGAAAAACCACGATTCATCACAAGTTATACCATTTTCCAAGGGTTTAGACTTCTTTTTGACGGTTTTCAGGATGTCAGCACAAATGTTTATTCGTGAGTTCTGTGTTCAAGTGTGAGGTTTTTCGCGACCGCTTTTGAACAAACTTTTCGCATGTTCAAATGCTCATGCAAAATCTTTCGAACCGTTTCTTTATCGATTCCTACAATCTCCGCAACTGCGCGAATACTTAATCGACCGTCTTTTCTGATCAAAGTACCGATTTTGTCGATGCTTTCATTCGTTTTCGACGTTGAAGGTCATCCTGGACGTGGGTCATCTTCAAGCTCTTCTCACCCCTCCTTAAACCGTTTAAACCACTCAAGAACCTGAGTACGTGACAAACATTCATCGCCGTACTTGTTTCAGCAAAGTATGGGCTTCTGTAGTGGTCTTCCCAAGTTTCACCAAGAATTTTAAATTGACACGTTGTCCTTTCAAAACACTCAGCATTTTCCCGACGGACGGCAAATACACAATCATACAAGCACGGCGCCCAACTGAGCGACCGGCAGACGATTACGCCAAAGGAATGAAGAGAGTGGATGTCACGTGACTCGGCAATGTGGCGGTTGTCGCGCGTGCACGCGTTGATTGTCCGTTATACATTCAGTCTGGTATTTTTTTAGCAGAACCCAGTATTAAGTATCATTCCATTCTTGCAGACAACGTACATCCGTACATGCAGCTCGTATTCCGTTGGGCAGATGGCATCTTCCAATGCAACGTGCCAGACAGCTAGAATTTTATGTGAGTAGTTGGAAGAGCACGAGGAAGAATTCACAGTACTTTCCGGACCTTCAAATTCCCCAAACTTAACCCAATTGAGCATCTATGAAATCCCCTCGATCGTGCAATTCGCTCTATGGATCTTCCACCACGCACCCTCCGCAGTTAGCATGGCTCTACATCCCTGCGAACACCTTTCAGTTCTTGTTCAGTCACTCCCAACCCGTCTACGTGCTGTCTCTGTTACACACGGCGGTTACTCCAGATATTAGCTGCTGGTCACATCAATGTGACACGACTGTGTATAAAAGGTAAAAACTCACTTGTTCTTGGCCTACAAATATGAACTTGTGCCACAGAATGGTTTCTTAAAGAACACAATTTTAAAATACAATAAGGAAAACTTTGATATATAACCCTTTTCTATGAAAAAATTAAGGAAACATACATTATAACACATAAATGAAATTTAACTTTTTTGCTTTGTAGGTGTTTTGCTAAATAATTTCTATTTAAGTGAGATAGACAAAAATTAAACTAATAAGAGGAGAAAATGCTGTCATGTTTGTAGTCCTTATGTAAAACACACGTGTATACTAAATAGAAATACTAAAAACAGTTCCAAATATTGACACACTAGATGGATCTTTTATGTCTGACAGATAATCGGATCTCTTCCATGGAAAAATTCTGTCTGCGCCAGTGTTCTCCAGTATGATGGCACATTTTGCAGCTCAAATATATCGTGGAGTCAACGAAACGCACCGGGAAAGAGTTGCTTGGTTAAAAGAAACTTATTGGCACAAAGACTTAGAAAGGCCATGCTGTGCCAAACACATGGTAAATACGAAACACTAAATGGATCAGGTACGCCATATCACTCCCCATAATGGTGAGTTTCTGAGAGTGAAGAGTAATAGGTTGCCAATATGGAGTTCGCGAATTTCAACGCAAAACGTACTGCATCGGATTATTAAAACGAACATGGGAGACAAAAAAAAAGAGATGCGTTCCTCAGAACGTGTTGAAGCAGCTGTATGGAAAAGCCAAGGGTGAACAGTGAGTTACAATTTTGTGGCACAAGAAACATGTAAGGTCATGCGGTTTCAAACACAGAGTTAAATGCAATAAACTAAATGGTTCGGGCCCGGAGACGCCATTTCACTCCCCGTACGCACCAAAAGGTGAGTCCCAGAGGTAAACAGTGATTGAAATATAACGGAAACGTAGAACAATGTCTAAAGTTGCATTTAACCATACTTCTTGACAGTTTATCACTGAGTAAAACCGAATATTTATAGTAATTTACACGGACGAGAGCGTTTCGAAAATGATAAATATATTTGCTATTCCCCCTTATTATTTCCACAGGAATTACTTAGCATTTTCCAAACGCTTGAGCAAGCGTAGATTTCTAGAAATTATCCGTTTCCCACAATCGCTTTTGGTTTATATTATAATTAAGCCCATTATTAGTTAAAATTTACGAGTATACCGTTGATACATTAGTCCTAATGGACAAGTGTCGCAAAAGCGTCGGTCTCTTGGTTGGTTATTTGATGTTTAATGGCACAAGAGCTTGTAAAAGCCGTGCTGTGCCAAACACAAAGTAATCACAGAACACTATATTGACTCGGGCACGCCACTCACTCCCCGTACTCACCAAAAGGAGTCCCTGTGGGGTTGCGCATTCGGATGGGTAATTCCCAATATACTGCATTAAACCTATAATGTGTCATAAAAACTCATGGACGTA
>JJRW01S0001293.1:1106-12742 GCA_001188405.1 Loxosceles reclusa
GTGGCTGCTGACCATCCAAAATGCAACAACAAGAACGACAAGAGATATCAAAGCCAAATTTATTTCGGAGATTATGTGAAGCGTCATTGTTAATTGATTAGAAATACAGCCTTCTTTGAGTTGAGGAAGTCCAGAAAATCAGTAATGAGTGTAGCCTCTATGTCTGTAAATAATCACTGCTACACACCGCGGCATTTAGTGAAAGAGGCTTTGGATGTGTTGCTGGAATTTTGGCTACGTGTAGAGGCAGCAAGGGCTGTTCGTAGCCAAAGTTCATCTGGTGTCCCACGGGTGCGGCATGCCAGGCTAGGAGTTCTCCAATTATTGGCCGGACATGTTCGATGTGAACGATAGATCTGGTAAACGTGCAGACCAAAGTAACAATAAGATATGGTGAGTTAAGAAGAGAGATTGAACATTGTGTGCAACTTATAGAGGCGCATTGTCCTGTTGAAACGTAGCAGGACACTGCTACGTTTCAGTTTGGTTTTGTTTTCGTTATATGCGTTATAGTCTCGTAATGAAATTCAACCTCGCAATAAATGCTATATCAATATTAAAAGAAGTATACACAGTCAAGGGTGCATTAGATACTATATATTAGACATGGCCCTTTCGGGTCCAGTCACCGCTTCCACGCCTCTCAGGGAGGGTACTAGCGGCCCAGCCGCTAGTACCTGCTAGCTCAGAAATAGAGAAGCCTGAGCTTCAACCGCAGAATTTTGTACCAGGTTCACTCAAGCTGGCTGAACGCCGGAGCCGAACATCCAACAGAGCTAGTACTGATATTAATATCCGTCGTCATATCGGGGAGGAGGCAGTGGTCGGACACCCCTCGGGTGGGGTTGACCTGGCCGCTCCCTCTCGACCGGGTTCAGAGCCTCGGTTAAGTGGCTTAGTGGTGCAGAGCCCCGCCGGACCGAATATGGGCAGGCATATGGGGATACACCGCCACCGACCTATCCGATACTACGCCCTGCCACGACTGCACGAGTATCCGGATAGCCCAAGCCGTAACTCTAAGCCCAAAGGCCAGAGAGTTCGTGCCCAGCCAGATGGCAGCCGTCCAAAAACGATATGTCTGCGAAGCAGCAGTAGGGTAAAACTAACCTGTCTCACGACCGTCTCAAGGGTGCATTAATGTAACCAGCAACACTAAAATCCGGAGTAACCGCCTTGTGCAGCACAAAGCTCACGTTGTCGGATTCGGAGTGACTGAACAAGGATATGGACTGTAGTGCATATCCTTGTTCTGCTGTTCCTTGTTGTGCTGCTGGAGGGTGAGTGGTGGAGTACCCATAGAAAGAAATTCTGATTGAGATCGTACCACAGAAGATCATTTGTATTTAGATCCTGTGAATTTGGGAACAGGGAGGTACTGCAAATTCCCTCCTGCAACATCTAGTTGTAACTCGAAGTCTAATTCTAGTTTTACTACTATATCATATCTGGTACACGGCTTGCCTTTTTGAATTATTTACGGAACGGGATAAATTGCACATGCGCGGAAATTAATTAAGTCAAACTCAATCCAAAATATCACCATTCAGTTAAACGTGAATACGCTGGCGCAATGGGTCCAGATTTCCTACTGCATGCGAATAACTTGAGGTTGTACGCCGCATTCGTCATTCAGCAATACCTCGAGGAACACTCAGTTGTCCATATGAAGTACCCAAAATACGCTATTACGATTTGAGTCCCATAGACTTGTCTGGGAGGCTCAAGGGTGACGTGTATATAACATAGCTTCATCCTCCTTCGCAAAATCTCCGGGCCCTCAGGACTGTGCCCGTGTAATTCGTTGGCACAATCATTAAAAGCATATAACATAGAATAGATGTTGGTCCTCTACTGCTATTGGCAGTGCTATACTGATATGCTTTACCCTATTTCATCTGCACAAGTAAAGTTTTACATTTTTGTGTTTTGCGACATGGTATGAAATGCACGTTTATCCTTTCTGTCCAGCCATGTTGATTCTGCTTTGTGTCATAAGAAGGTCCACCACGTTTCATCCAACATTGTTGTATACTTTTACTACTATCACTTGTTTCACTTTGTTGCTTAATTTTAATGAAATCACTGTGAATGCAAATTTCCAATTATTTTTCGGTTACTACTTTCCACACTATTTAATTCTCTTCCGTATTTGCATGAAAGTAAATACTGTAGAATTGTCAATATTGTGATTGATGCGTAGGAAGTAGTAGGTTTACAAAACCAAGCTTCCTCAGGTTAGTTGGCTAGAATAAAAAATCGTCCAATTTTGAAGCATATCTCCATCCAATCTTCAAGTGGCGTCGTCCAATTCTGAATTACGTTTTCAGAAGTAAACGTCTAAAGACAATGAAGAAAATGTAATTTAGTTTCTAAAAGAAATACAGTTTCAAGAATCAGATTTCGTAAACATGTTTCCTGTAGAATATCAGTTGTGAAAGCATGGGACAAAGTTCACGAAAATTCTATTTCATAAATGTCAAACATATTCGATTGAGGTAGGTTAGATTATCAAACCCTCCGAAAAAAAATCTCAATTATTTTCAGTATCCATGAAACGCTAGTAACATTTTCCGTAGGAAAATTCCATCAAAGAGTTTGCATTAGTAAAGGGATGGAATATAATATTTGACTGAAAAGAAATAGAAAGGCTTTTCGAAAAACGAAACCCTATGATTGCAACCATCTGTTTCCGCGAAGATATGAATTTTGTGCATCTTCTTGGGTCATTTGTCAAAGGCTTGTGTCACTCTTATTTTTCAAGTGCCAGCGCTCCGTATATTCACAGTCTATTTCTTTTTCCAGGATCTCAATCGGAATGGTTAGAAGCAATATATATATAAGCAATATATATTCAGGGAGAAAGACAGGAGAAGAAAGCGAAAGAGAGAAAGAATGGCGAGAAAGAAGGATATGAAAAAACGGGGTATGGCAGAAGAGGAAATAGAAGAGAGGAAACGACATTTTAGTACCGAATATTGTATTTTTCTAATTTTTGTGTATTTTTTATGCATCATTGTGTTTTTTATTCCGTTTCTTCTGTTATGCTGCGTCAAGAAATTTTCGGGGTGTTTCACGAAGATCTCCCCAATTATTAAATGAAATAACTCAGAAATTGTAATCGATAGAATAATGAAACATGCGGCATGTTTACAAGGAAAAGCTGTAAAGATCTAATACAGAAGTTTCAAAATTTGGTGCACAGGTTGCCGATAGGTGTCGCTGTACGCTGTAGAGGCAGCATTGACCACTATAAAGAGTACATTAAAGCACAGAGCGATCAGACTTCGGACGGTTTCGCTGTTGTAATGTAAAAGGAGCTTACCGTACTGAAGAAAGTGAATTAAGTCAAATATTTCGTGAAGCAAAGGGTTATTCTCGTAGTACAGCCGGTACGAGAAAAACCGGTTTAAATACGCCGATTTAAGTACTCCAGTGTCACCAGCATTTCGACAAATTTCAATGGACAGGCAGCGTGGCTAATGAGTCGCTGGTAAATTCTGTTCCCAGGCAATCTGTAGTTACACCTGAGAATGCCGCGACAGTTGCTGCTGGTATTCAGCGTATCCGAGGAAATATATCCGAAGAGGTGCAGCTAAATCCAGAGTAATGCCATCCAGCATGCACAGATTTCGGAACAACACCATACACATATTTCCTTTCAAGATCCAGTACCCAACCCACAAAAATTCTAGCTGTGCGACAAAGAGCAGAGTTCGCGAACGATAAGCTCGCCTTGATTAATGGTGATGGATTTGAGATGTTGGCAGCATATGGTTCACAGATTAGGCCCATTTTCACCGTGACCAGACAAAACTGGCGTTGTTGAGGTACTGAAAACCCGCATTTGACCTCCATTTCACAAAAATTGTCTTTTGGGTTGCAGTATCCAGTAAAGGCATCATTGGCTTTTTTCCTTGCGAAAAATGGTTACTACCGAACGGTACATTGCTGTTTTGGAACAATTATTCACAACACTTCAAGCATTGGAGGTTTGACCAGGCACTTCGTGGTTCATGACATATAGTTGCTGACCACACCGTAACCCCAGCCGTTTTTGCTTTTCGTGAGGAATACATACTTCATTGTTTGAACTATTCCACGTTGAACGGGATTGGATTCGCTTCCATACTCCCTCTATACTCGCCCCTTGCGACGACGTTCCGCAAGGCACATTGAAGTACCCTGTCTTTCGCAACAATCCTGCTACACAGGACGAGCTTGAACAGTTCATCTATAAGGCATGTGCGCCCATTTCCGTTCACACCCTGCAGAGAGTGACTGCGAATTTCATTACTCGTTTTTACGCCGGCAGGTATCCGGGCTGCTTATTACCGAAGTCTTTCGTGGGAGGAACCTCACAAACCAGTGTGCCGTCGGATTAACGCGGGTGGGTGTGGAAGTATCTTTGTTTGAAGTGACTTTCCTTCCGCTGAAACTTGGTTTCCTGTTACCTCTGAAGACATCAGTAAACAGTTACACCTATGTAAAGCTCCTCGCATATCATCAGCATTCTTCAGTGGATCTGTCTTTCCCAAACGAAAGTGACATCTTCCAGAGTGACAACGCATCATCGCATAAACGCCGGCAGGCGACCAAATAGCTGGAAGAACACAGCACAAACCTCACAAAGAACGCAGTACAAACACTGCTTACCAGACAGATATCTAACCCCTTTAACATTTATGGGGCCATAAAAGTTGTTGATGAGCGTGAGCCATCAGTTACGTCTCCTCGTTCTTTATTTAGCTCACTCGTTGCCATCTCGTTCTGCTATATCCTCCACCTTATTTCTGCACCTCATCTCTGTGGTGTACGAGGTGGAAATTTTGAAACGATTTTGATGTAATTGCAACGACTGCTCGCAAAAGACAGTTTCACTACTATTTACAGTCTATTGTTGAGACTTCGTACTTCGGGTGCAGCGTACAGCGCCACCTGTCGACAGCAATTGTTAATTTCAAACCTCTGTATCAGATTTTTATGGCCTTCTCAATAAACACACCATTTGTGTCATTCTTCTATCGATTACCGTTTCCGAATTATTTGATTTCAAAGTTAGGGTGTCCTTCGTGAAACACCATATATCTATTCGAGATAAAGTATTACTCTGGTGGAGTATGGATAATTTGTATTCATAAAACAAAAATGAGTTCCCAATAAATATATTCTTTCTGAAGAATTATGTAGAATGGCTTATGAAAAATACGGATTATTTGAAAAACAATTGGACTAACCTGGTCAGAAAAAGCATAAGACTACTTTGACATAATCAAAACTGTTGTTGATGCAAGCAATTTGCAGGCTGATAATTTGTAAATGTCTTTTTAAGGCTTGATAAATACTTATGGGAATGACCATCGCATCTCCTCGTCTAAGGTTAAACTTTTTTTTTCTTTTTGGGCCAATTTCAGAAGGAAATAGAAACATACTAGTTGCATGTCTACAACGATGAACTATGACAAAAAAGGCACAAATTCTGAACGGCAACGTAACATGTTGTGTGGTAGCCTTGGCAGAATTAAGACGAATAATGTCGTAAAGACCAACACACCAATCAGAAAGATAATGTTGAGCTGATCACCGTAAGCCTGACATGACACAGAGACGAAATAAATAATTTATCTTTGCACCTGTAGGGAAATCAACAAAAGGGAAATCAGTAATCTATGAGGAAGAGTATACAGCAATCGTAGCGTAACTTTACGCAGCGTGAAAGCCGCGAAAAACCGAGAGCGCACCACTATTGATTAGAAAAATAAGCAAAAACTTAAGACAGGAAGTCCTACTGCAGGAACGTATATATGAACTACGATATGCATTTCACCAAGTAATAAATCGCACTCCGGTGCAGAACTGCAGTCTCCAAAATTGCCGTTTCCGAGAACGAAAACAAACGTCGTCAAACAATCTTTCTATCACAGTAGTTCCAATATCCTATTTCTTACAGTAATTGCCTTACATGGACGTTTCTAGAAATGATAACCGTATATCATAGAATTTATACTATAGAACATATATCATATCATAGAAATAACGTATATCACTTGCTCTCCTGAGAGCAAGTGATATACGTTAACATTAATAACATTATAGGTGTCAACGATCTAAGCATCGGCTGTGAGCCATACGTTTGATGCATTTGCGTGGCCGACGGTGTTTTACATGCCCTGGATTCGAATGACGAAATGCAAAAAAGAAGGAGAGAAGAAACTCGCAAGTAGAAATTCAATGCCCCTCAACCCCAAAGAAGCAAAACTGATTAAAGTAAATAAAACCTTAAAAGAAAATGATCACACACACACACACATCGCAATACTGCGGTAATGTTCCATATACCATGTTATCACACGATGCATTAGAAGCGTTGGTATATAGAAATCACGAGGATAGAACAGAATATTATACACGCCTCGCATCGAATAGGTAAATGGCCAGGACCATAGCAAAGAGACAGCTGCAGAGCTGTTTTAGGCGACCATAAACAACTGGGTAGAACACACGCCGAGAGTTAAAGCAGGGTAAAAGAATGGGCAAAACTAGATATTTAAGCGAGTTTTATAGAGGACAGAGTTGAAGCTAAGAATGTAGGATATTCAGTTTTCGCAACGACGAGACCTTTGGGGTTTCTGCGCTATTTCGTTCGCATTGCGAATAAAAACTACATGAAAATCGGCAGTAATCGTGCGACATGTGCACGGAAACGCACTGTGAATGAATAGTAACCGCACGACGGGCTCGCATCGTTACTGCAAACTGTGACGTTAATTTGTAGCAAATAACATCTTAACATAATTAAGGTTCATCCATTGCCGTGTGTGGAAATCGTCACTTATCTGAGTATAACACATTTAGGAGTCAACAGCCGAAGACCCGTTTGTGTCCCTGCAATCGCAACCCAGCACTACAAAACGCAATGCCGTGTTGCTATCATAGGTTTTCGTAATATTTTTGGAAGGGCCTGCAGAAATAGGATCGGGAAAGACTAGAAAACCGTCATATATGGTTTAAAAAGTCGCGTTTAACGCACCATCGTGATGATATCAAGCTTAATCGGGTCGGGCCTAAAGCTCATGAAGCAATGCATCCTGTACAGAAACTGCTCTTTTCTTCGACGCCGGGATTTGCCATCTCTAGAGTGACGGTTTTGTCGGTTAAGCCGGTTAAGCGGCTTTGCCGACAAGTATTTGGGGAACTTATTATGTAAGTATTTTGTGGGGGTTTTACATCCTCCCGCAGTTTAGAGACAGGTCAGAGTGTCTCCTGACCTCTATTGGTAGATCTAACGGTTGAGTCTTTGGCCACTAGTGTAATTCCATAAGTTCGGGTGCCAGTTGTAAAGAAAAGTTACCCTTTTTCGACACCAGGATTCGAACCAATAAATCTGTCATCTCTAGAGTTATAGCTTTACCGTTTAAGCTACACCGACAGTTACACGGGCAGCTCATTATCGAAGTCTTTTGTTGGGGAATATTTACAATCCAACGTGCCGTCAGGTTCACGTGGGGTAGTGGAGGCAGTATCTTTGTTTGAAGTGACTTTACGTGGGCTTGACTTAGTTTCCTGCTGCCTCTGTACACATCAATGAAGGGTTACACCTATTTACAACTCCTCGCAGATCATCAGCGTTCTTTTGTCGCTCTTTCTTTTCCAAACGAAAAATGACACCTATCAACGAGATAATGCTTCATCCCATATACGTCGGTAGGCGACCGAATGGCTGGAAGAACATAGCACATACTTGTGCTTGCTAGACATATATCAACCCCGTTGAATTTGTATGGGATAACTTGGAAAGAGATGTTGATGCGTCTCAACCACCACTTACCTCTCTTTGTTATTTATGTACCTAACTACTTGAGCTTGATCTACGATATCTTTAACCATATTTATGCACCTCATTGAGTTCCTTCCTCGTTGTTCGGAATGCGTGATTCGTGTTAAAATTAGGCAACCAGTCATTATTCATGTCTACGCAATATTCTGTTTTGTTAGTGTAGATGTTACTTTTATATATTATGGTCCATTCTTTCGAGAAACAAAGAGGGTAGGGGTAAAAGTTGCATTTATTGAAAACAAGCAATATAATGCGATAATCCAAAATAGCAGCAAATTTCGAATGTGAGACGAAACTGTTCCGAAAGCCGAATCTGTAAACAGATGCCAGGGAAATTGCACGGAAAGTTTAGTACATCGAATAGCGTATTTTATGTCCTGTATAAACGCTAGGCTGGATACTTCTCTATGAGGCCCCTTCTCTCTGGACCCCGCACATCCAGAGCCTAATCACGCGCCTGATACGACATCCATAGGGTAGAACGAGGGTACGAGACGTCGGCAAAAATAGCCTCCCCGTCCGTACAACACGCACATTCCCCGAGTCCATAAGTATCGTTTTCCAACGTTGGATGGCGTCACAGCCACTCAACAGCCATCCTTACCCTCCAACCGACCATCAACCCTACGACCTACCATCCGACCCTAACGCCATCTACAATCAGTCATCTCATACGACAAGAAATCCCTTCCGCTCATGTGAGTCGTACCCTCGAAGTAAACCAGGCCTACAACCGAACCATCCCTAAACACGCTTCCGAGAAAGAATCCGTACCCTCCAACTACACTCGAACCAAATTACAACTCCCACCTTTCGACCACCTGCCTAAAACCGTACTAGGACCCAGACTTTCAGCATCTAATCACTCACCTCATACATCATCCATAGAGAAGAACGAGGGTACGAGACGTGGCCCTTTCCTTTGAAATGGGGTGAAACCAGAGTATTCGTTATACAGTTCAGATCCGTTACCGTCCTTCTTCATCACTTTCTCGGTAACTAAGACTCCGAATTTCGATTGCTCGTGTGCTGAAATGCCAAATACGAACGACAGACACCATATAAAGCAATTAGCTTTGATGAAAAGATACTAAGTTCATCTCTTGCGTTGTAATGCTTTCGCAGTTCATGTTTGACCATAAGAACTTATGTTTGTTGGATTAAAACATCCTTCTATGTTTCGCTGGTTTACAAATAATCACTTTCCAATTCTTATTTTTCCTATATTTGAAGTATCTCTTAAAATGAAAGCAAGCTTCTTGACATTATCTAGGTTGCTCACGCATAAAGTTTCCTTGTCTTTTGCTCTTATTATTAAATAGTTGCAAGGTAATTTATTTATTATATAGTTGCAAGGGAATTTCATTACCTCGCAACTATGTGATAAAATAATTTCGAAGTTGAAAATATCTACTTTGACCAAGAGGGAAATTTTTTAATACTTTATACTGTTGCATGTTGTAATGTCCACTTACAAAAGACTTCGATATAAGCTACCCAGTTTGCCTGTCGGTGTAGCTTAAATGGGAAATCTGTTCCTCCAGAACTGAACGTTCCGGGTTCAAATCCCGGCGTTGACAACATTTCTTTACAATGTGTTCAAACTGTAGCTTCTTATCTTAAAATTTCATATGAGCAGTTATATAATGCTGAGTGTTTTTTTTTTTTCTTCTTGATCCACAGTTCATTTTTATATCGTGGATAAAACTTGAGACTAGCATGCTCCTCGATACAGAAAGAGTTAACGCAATAATGATTGATCCATTAATGTTAAAAATTTTATCGTAGCGTTCTTCTTTAAAATAAATTTTCTGTAGTTATCTCCAAAAAGTAACTGTTGAATAATAATGCATTACACAAATCTTAATCAAAGCACAAGATAAACGAGTGTTCTTAATAATTGAGCAACGTCAAGATTAGCTCACTGTGAATGCCTGAACTGGTAAACTCATTTAGAAACGCCTTCTACATATAAAGCAGCAGGAAGTGATTAAACCTGAGCTGCCACTCTGAGGGAAAATTAATTTAACAAGACTAAGAAGATAAGTGGCACGGCAATGTCAAATGGTTTTGAGGTTGCAGATCAGTTTAGTAACACAAGAGAATCTCAAATCTGCCACCCGCGAAAGACAAATGGAATCTGATGCACAACAAATCTATTTCCTACTTCGAGGTCGTCAGGGAAAACCATAAATCACATACTACTTCGAAAATCTTCAGAAATTTCTATTCGCTAATCGTTACCAGAGACAACTTTCTCGGGAAGATTAAATTTCAACTTCCGTATATATAAATTAATATCTTCGAAATTCAGAAGCACGTACAATTGTAGAGACCACTTTATGAAGAATGTCATTTGACAGAGATGACAATATCTAAACTTAGTTTTGTAGGATTTATAAAAGTCATGAAGTTGAAGAATGGTTATTTAACGAAATGTGTAAGGAATTGTAATTGTCACCATAAAACTTGTGATCAATCTTGAAAGAAACGAAATTGAAAGGGATAACCTGAGGAGAACTTGCGACCTTTCGACTTCCAGGTAGTGTTTTAGTAATTACACTAATCTCTTCACAGTCACAGGGCTGAATGCAGATTACCTTTCTGCGTGCTTACTTTTTTATAGAGTATGTTACCCTGTGATTTAATCCTATCTCCCCAGGGAGGGGTAGATCCGTCAGCAATCTCTGCACTGATCATCGTTGACCCCCGGTTACCGGTTATCAGGTGATTGTCAGATGCCGAACGAAATCGTTAAGATATTCTTCAAGCAAGTGCCACATTTCTTTTCATCGTTTTGTTATCGATTTAAAAGGGAAAAGAGAAGTAAGACAGAAGGAAAGAAGAAAAAGAGAGATAAAAATGGGTATTTCAGAATTCCTAACGAAAGCAGTTTTCTGACATCCTTTTTTTTTCTGAAATTTGATCTCGAAATAAAAGATTTTGAACGCAAAGCCGTAAAATTTCTTTCCACGGAGGATTTGCTGAACCATCGGGAAGTTTTATGACATACCCTTTTCCCTTCTAAGAGTTTACCTTTATTGGAGCAGTACGGCATTCTAACATTTTGTTTTCGTCGTTTTCTCTCCCAGCGGTTTTCCAATTCGTGTTTTACATGCTGAATATGATGCTTCTCTGATGCAGTAGGTAAAACAGGTAGAACTCGGGTCTTATACTATATTGAATAAATTTGCTAAACATAAATGTACACTATATTTAGCAAAGGTTCCCTGGGAATTTTGCTTCAAGATACGAGAGTTTTCTGGTTTATTTGAAAAATAGGTAACTGGTAAAAATTTAAGTAAAAATGGCAAAACTGGTAAAAATTCAAGTAAAAGTGGTGAAACTGGTAAAAATTTCAGTAAAAGTGGTAAAACTGGTAAAACACCGGTTAAGTAAAAATGGTAAAACATTGGTAAAAATTTAAGACAGAATTATACTTAAGAAACAGGCAGCAGTCTGTCCATAATTACTAAATGTAATTTGACAGTTAGTAGAATTATTTCATAATCGCAATTATTCAGCAATTATGTTTTAGAAAGCATGCTAAGTCAACTTAACATTACATATACGGTTACCGAGCCACAATCTACGAAAACGGTTTAGAAGTCCTTATAATGCACAGTTAATTAGCAGTTATATCATAAACTATAAGAATAAAGTATACAGTAATTGACGGATACGGATTTTGATTTTTCGAATTCTTCCCGACGGATATAGCACTACACTAAAATTTTATGGCTATGTGACAGATTTTTAGTAAACGAGAAAATAACCATTAAAATACGGTCCTTATATT
>JJRW01S0001302.1:88307-98762 GCA_001188405.1 Loxosceles reclusa
GGGAACGTTCGCACTCCGTCTTCTGAGATGACATGCCCCAAATATTTCACCTCACGTTCGAAAAATTTGCAGGTTTCGCGCTTAATTTCAGCCCGGACTCGGTCAGTCTCGACAACACTTTCTCGACACTGGTTAAATATTCACCAAAGTCTTTGCCAAGAATCACAATATCATCTAAATACACCACGCACGACTGCCATGTAAGTTCTTTTAAAGCTGTTTCCATCAAACGCTCAAAGGTGGCAGAGCTTTGCACAGTCCGAACGGCATGACCTTGAAATTCCACAGTCCATTACCCGTGGAGAACGCTGACTTTTCACGATCTTCAGGGTGGATCTCCACCTGCCAATAGCCGCTTCGTAAGTCAAGCGTTGAAAACCGATTTGATCCGGAAAAGATGTCAAATGTTTTGTCTATTTTTGGCAGGTGATAGCTGTCATTCTTGGTCACATCATTCAGTCGTCGATAGTCAATACATAATCTGGTAGAGCCCTCTTTCTTTTTAACAAGAATCACAGGCGAAGCCCCAGGACTCGAAGACGGTTCTATTACGCCGTTCTCTATCATGTCCTTGATCATTTCATTGACTTCTTCTTTCCGGTACAATGGTAGCCTTCTTGGCACCTGTTTGATGGGCGTGCTACCGCTGGTGTTCATGTAGTATGTCGTGATGGAAGTACGACCATAGTCAGAAAAGTCCTTGCTGAAGACATGAGCACAGTCCTTGAGAAGATTCATGAATTTTGCCGTTTGGTGGGATGTTAACTGACGGAAAAAGTCAGCGCACATCTCCTGTAGTTCTGATGGCATGTTACACTCAGCTGCAGTTGGAGTCACAGGTTCGGGTCGGTGTATCAGAGTCACTGGTTCACAGTTGACGATGACGGTGCCATTCTTAAGAGTCCCTGAACCGTCACTGAGGTTAGCAACGCTAACTGGGATAACTGACGAGGACGTATCGATCACTGTACGTGCCACAATGATGTTATTTGCCGAGGGGCCGTCTTGAGTATTGTCTGTCATGCCTACCTTAGGAAGAGTCAGCATTATGTTTAATTACTCCAGGGATTATGCACTCGGTCCTTGGTTGAATATGGACATCACGTGTGACGATGATTGGCACACTAGTAAAGTTCTTGCTTGAGTTCCACAGTGGAATTTCTTCGTTGTACAGACGGAGCACATTACACGAAGGGTCGATGATAGCATTAAACATTCGGAGAACGTCCAAGCCTAGAATACACTCGTTATGGTTTATATGGGGGCAATATGAAACTCCGTTAACCGATCTTACTCGGCGTGGCGGTTCCGAATGCATTTCCTCCAATAAATCTTGTTTCTTGACTTCTTTATACGAATCTGGGTTATGCGTCGCAACGTGCTCCAACGGCGGTTTCAGTTCGGGAACGGGGAGTTGACTTTTGTATAAGCGCTTCTAACATGCATGCAAATTGTCTAAACGATTCGGCTGGAAACTATATGCAAACTGGACCGCTCTCGAACTTCTTTATCTCAAAATTTTTAATTAACCGCTCTTTGAAAAGTTTATAATCAGTTTCATAGTCTAGGTATAAATTTTAATGAACACTGTGTTTATTATGGAATACAGTGTTCCCTAATTTATACTAAAACTGTGCACATTGCGACAGAAATGGTTTCCGCAGTTTTATGGGTAGATGTCTGTTAATGTTTTTTCATATGTAGTTGTTTCATGTGATTTTGATTCCTTTATTTCTTGTGTAACATTTGTTGTTAAGACGAGGGAGCTCTGTTCCCTAATTTGTGTTAATGTGCATGTGACGACGGAAAAGGTCTCCGCGCTTTTATGGGTAGAATAGTATATATATGTTTCTTCCTTGTATGTAGCTGTCCCATGGGATATTGGTTCTTTTATTTCTTGTGTATATTTGTTTTTAGTGACGAGGAAACTCTGTTCCCTAATTTGGACGGCGAGGAGAGTCACCGCGGTTTTCTGGATTTTCGATGTGGTTGGCTGTGGTGGGCTTTTGTCTGTTGCCGACTTTAAATTTTGTATTTGTATTTGTATTAAGAAATCAGTAAGCTGAACAATCACCACTGGCAGAAATAACAGTTCTATTCCGACTGGGCATCGAGTCGAACAAAGTTTGGACGGCAGGTTCGGGTGCAGCGTTCCATCTGGCTTCAACTCTATATCAGAATACATCAATCGTAGTAGCTTTGCGAGAGTGGCGTGCCAGTCTCTCGGCCACCATTGATCAGACGTTGTGAATTGATGAGAGATCTAGAGAACGTGCTGGCCAGGATAACAACCAAACACCCTTTGTAGAGAGCTGGATCAGGAAACCCCGGGCAACATGCCATCCATCGTACTTTGTCCAATTGAAAGTAGCGTGATGGAGACTACAAATATAAAACAGAGCCAGGAGTTTAAATTCATAAGAAAAGCAACGGCGGCTGTCCAAATTACCGGCTAGGCGAAACGGCATGTGTACCCAATGGCGCGCCACAAAACCACTCTAGGTACTGGTCCTGTATGAGGATGACGAATTGATGAAATGGTCGTTTGGAAATGGTCATTTCCCCCTCTATGCCACCACACACGGATACGGCCATCATGTTGCTGAACCGGGATTCGTCTGAACAGATGTCGTGACGAAACTCCCGCGTTCATCTTGTTCGTCGTTGAACGCACCATTGTAGGTTAACCTATTTCTGCTGCAGCATCACTGAAAGCCACGACAACGGTCTCCGTGCTGACAGTCCCTGGTGTTGCAGACGTTTTCGCACTGTTCGTGCTGGCACTTGTCGTTCCGCAAACGGCCGAAGTTCCTGACTCAAGGTAGGTGACGTAACTGCACGATTACGCAAGTACATGCGGTTGACATGTCCATCTTCTCGGACGTTAGTCTCCGGAGGCCGCGGAGATCCGCACGACGCACTGTAAGACCCTCCTGGACCCATAGATTCCATGTATTCGTGATAGACATAAGAATCTGACAAAAGTGAACAAAAATATCGTGAAATGATAAACCGCAGTCCTAGTAACCCACGATCCTGCTGCGATGAAATTCTGGCACGTACTAGTACACGTTCCTCCTCCGTACATGTGGAATAATCAGTCTTTTACACATGCGATCAATGTGCGGATGCGATTTTAATTTAAAGGAACCGCTTTACAATCCTCCCTTTTATACAGACTGTGGGTGACGTCACTCCTACCAGCTTTGCAAGCATGTGTTTACAATATCAGCGGATATGCAGGTCATTTGCATATCGGAGCATACAGTACCTTTTAAGCAAATTTTGCGTATGCTGCGTGCCACCTTTCTGGTTTAGCTACATTAATAGCCATTCGTGATTAGGCTTAATAAGTCTGTCATTGTTAATACACGTACTTCATTATTTACATATTGTAGTGTTTATATTATTTCGTCACATAAGAACCGAATGCCATTAAGTTAGCCGTTGTTGCCCTCTGATCCATTATTGTTATTTTACTTCCTCTTTTCGTTGTATTTTTCCCTTTCCTTTTTTATTTGTTATTTGATATTTTGATTTCAGTATTTGGTCCTGGAAAATTGATGAGGGAGAGAGGGGGTTCAACGTCTTATTTATACGTGTGTAATCACTCGATTTTAATTTACATATAGGTTGATAGATGTTTAAATTACTGCAATAAATCAGGTTAAAGTTTACTTTTGTATTTTCTGTATTTCTTGAATAGATGGTTGATATGCATTTCCCTTTTTCTTCGGATAGATGCATCATTTAAATTCTGTCAATACTTGATTGGCGTTCTTATCAATATACGACAGACGAAATGAGATAAGTCGAAATTATTGACAGGTGTAATACATCAAAGAGAACAATTCACCTTATCTAACGGAGCATAAAATTGCGATCCTCAAAAATCAGTTAGTGCTTCGTTTATGGACGTATAGAACCTGCATTTCTTCTCAGCGTGAGTTTTGGAAGCCATTGGAAACGGTGTAACTACGAAACCCCAATTCGAGAGGCATCAGTGCCCAACTGCGGCGATAAGATGTTCGCTATCAATCAGCGTTTCGAAACGCTAATCCCGTAAAGAAGCAATTTTGAAGGGTGACCTTTGACACTTGCAACGCTACCTCTTCTCATTGAGGAGAAAGTCTTAACCCTACTGAAGGCCTCCTCCAAAGATTGCGCCGCTTTTGTTATTTTTTTTATGTTTCGTTACCTTGTCAAGCCCTGCATTTCTGCACGAGGTCGAACATCTGGTCGAGGTGTAACGTTGTTCGATAAACCCATTTCCTTTGTTCGACCCGGTGTCAACGAACACTTCATGCACTAGCGCACTTTACAGCAACGAAAAATTTTCACAAGAGTATAATTTATAATCATTATATCTTCCATTCAGTACTTTGATATTTTATGAGACATGTCATAAATGGGTGTGTTCATAACGCAAAACATTTTGCAAACCAGAATAAATCATGCAGGTATAACTACTCTAACTAACAAGTTGCACTATTGCCAAGTATCACTCAAAATATACGAATTTATTGACATATGAAGAAGAATGTGTATATAAAGAAACTTATTGAAACAGGTCATCAAACGAGTGAGGATTCCGTTCGAGCAAACACGTGTTCGAGCAAAACATCCTGCAGTTTCTGGTACTATTAGAACACTGGCCGGCTTCTGCAGTCGACTCACGCTGAACGCAGGGTCGAACTTTACAAACGGCGTTTAGATATTAATGACTTTAGCCATTACTTTACCAGATTGAAGGCGGGCTCGAGCCGTGATCTCCCAGATTCGAAGTCGGGAGGGGGGATAGGAATGCCGTGAGGTACCCTAGCAGCTCTACGGTACTTTTCACATCTCTCTTATCTTACATGAAACAAAACTTGTTCCTAACTCTCTCCATGATAAACCTCCAGTAGCAAACAAGGGAGGCTTAGCGCTTCTCTAAATGATTCTGTTAATACGTCCGGCGAAAGCTTACGACAGGAAATATTACCCCTGCAGCGGTAAATAACCACCTGATTTTTTTCCGTGGGCTGCTACAGGGCACGTACGTTTTGTTAGTAGAAGACTAAATATGAACAGCGACTCGGATTCGAACTGGTGACCCGGGCATCTACCCTCCTCGTACGCTAACCAACTGCATCACACCGTCCGATACTGAAACCATCATCAACTTAGGTGTTTTAAACTTACGAAAGGGAATATTACCCGCAGCATTTCTGTATCGGACGTTGTGGTGCAGTTGGTTAGCACACGAGCAGCTTAGATGCTGAGATCACCAGTTAGAATCCGAGTCCCCGTTCATGTTTACTTTTTCAACTTCTGTCGAAGCGTGTACGTTATTTATAAATTGTTCTTTGGTCTTTAAATTGCAATTAAATTACGCTTACGTATCTACCAGATTTGCTATACCTGGGAGCATGAAACTGTCATAATAAGCCCAATACCTCTTGTTTTAACTGTGCACGGACGTCTGCATGGCCACCATTGAAGCGACTTCCCTTGACGCTCCAATAGAGACAGGCACGCCAGCCCGTGGTATTGGAGACGTCGATGTACTGTCCGTGCTGACACTTGTCGTCCCTCAAACGATGAAAATTCCTGACTCGGGGTAAGTGGCGTGGCTGTACGATCTCGCAAAGCCGTGCGGAGTAGACACAGGAGTTACGTCACGTCCTATTTTCAGACGACTATTCAGATTTTTTTTAAGGTTTAGTCATGATACTGTCCCCGGAGTACCGGGGACAGTATCATGCTGGCTGTGTCCGTGAGTGGAGGCACCGAGTGAAACGATCTTTGCTAGCTTGCATTCGTCATGCTTGCCCAGTAACTTGAGTAATGGCATGGGGGTGCCGTTAGGTACACATCCTGGTTACTTCATGTGACTGTGCCTATCTTCGAGTCTTCCGTCACCCTACCTAAAGCTAATGCACGACTGCACGTTTCCCATGATGCCCGAACCTTCCTAGATACAGAAGGTGTTCGATTGTTGCCATGAAGGCGCGTTTTCTTGAGCACGCACCCATTGATAACGTCTTGACAATGGTTGCCGAGAAACTGGTCGGACACAACTCGCTAGCCGGTTCGAGAAATGAACTCTGGTATAGTACTGAAGCCGCATGGAATGTTATACTTCTACCTGCCATCCCAACTCTGTTCAACTCGATGGGCAGTCGGATTTGAGCCGTTATTTGTGCCACGGGGGATGCTCTGGATACCGATTTCTGCATCTTCGTTTTGCCTGAAAATTCTCTGTAAATTTATTCATATCTACCTCCCATCATATACTATGTGTACAATAAATATGATTCTGCTGTTTGCTTTCCTTCTTGTTGTAGCATTTTTTAATGTCCAGCAGTGTAATACACGTTAACAGCACGTTCAGTTAGATCTTTCTACTTTCAGCCAGAGATTCCTCAGAGGCTCAACTTTTTGGTGAATACGGGGAGTGGTGTGGCGTCCCCGAGGTGCCTGAGCCATGTAGTGTTCCGTATTTACCCTGTGCTTAGCACAGCATAACCTCTGCAGGCCCTTATGCCAGTAAAATCCAAACCAACCAACCAGAGATGGATCTGGGATTTGCAAACATATAGCCACCAATTTTAGTCACTCACATAGTTTAGCCACATATTCAAATTTCATTGTTAAAGGTTTGTGCCGTAGGAAATTAAAATTGTATATGTTGATACGACTAAAGTTCTTTTACTTCAAATGCGGAAGTTAGGATTCGTAGGTACCACAGCGTAGTCATATTGTGATGTCCTCCCCACCTATACAGAATATTTCAAAATAATATATAGAGGAATTAAATTTATGATAAATTCCATCTATTTAACTCATAAGCGTAAATTATTCTTGCCATACTTAAATATGTACAAGGAGGTCATAAAGTAATTTTACCGATATACAAACCCCTAGCCGCAGCACCGTTGAACAAACTTCAATGACATTCGAGATATAGGTATGTCAAAGCATGCGCTCCAGACAGTGCAGAACAAAACATAACGAGGTCTCACGGTTGAGGTTAAGCGTGTTTGGCAAAATTTGGAAAAATTCGAATGGCAAAACCCACTTTTATGAATTCCAAAGTGATTGGCGCAGCAAGAACCATGAAGCGTGTTGAAACGGTACGTGCAGCAAAAGAAACGCGAAATCAAGTTACAGGCAACGTAAAATGTGGTAACAAGCATTAAGGAGAGAGAAGTACGTCATTTAACATAACTGTCAGGAGCGAAACAGTGCTGGCGGTACAAAGAGAGCAGGAGCAACAATCAAACATCACTGTATGTCACTGCAACCCGTCCCTATAAATTAGCGATACGAGAAATGTGTTCCGTTAATTAGCTACTTACTCACTGACTTGAGCAACATACCACTTATAGTGGAACAACGTGGTGAACTGGTAAAGCATAATCACCTGCATGAGCACGCCGCAAAAGCATTGGGTGTCTACCATGGAATCCGTCGTCTACGACGAGGCCATGTTCGGTGCAAGCTGTACGGGTCTCAATACACAAATTTGGAGAAACAGGTTGCATACGCGATAGATCTCGACCTGGACCATCATCCGTTTCTGTCGAAGTTGTGACAGAAGTGCACTGGACGATAATCAAAAGTTATCTTGCACCTGACAGAGGTGCTTCATGCATTCTGGATTTTCCGAAAACCACAATCCTCATGATTCTATGCTCTATACTTCACGTTTCCATATCGATTCCAGCGTATGTAGGTAGTGCAAGTGAGTGAAGAACAATTACGATTAGAGTTTGCAAACCAATTCTTCATCAGGTATGACGATGGTAACGCCTGGTCTTTATGCATTGTGTGGAAGGATGAGGAACATTTCTCGTTAACTGATAATGTTGATTCGACAAACTGTGTGCGCTAGACGGACGAAAATCTCCATGATGTAGTCTCACTACCCTTACATGAAGTAAAATTCACTGTATGGTGCTTGATAACAAGCACCTTCATCCTCGGCGCTTCCGTCTTTGTAGGTGACTTCCGCAGGTTTACGAACGTGTACGGCAACATATTGTCGCTATGAAGCAATGTTGACAAATTACGTCATCGCCGAATTGCAACAACGAAGTATTTTATCTCACGTCGGCACTCCCTCCACTTATGAAATCTTCTATCAAACGTGTCTTAACACAACAGGCTTAATGGCAGAACTATCTTCCGCTATTTACCGTTTCCGTGGCCACCAGTGTCCCCAATTTCACTCCAATGGATTTCTTGCTATAGGAATATTTTGACCCAAATCGAATCCGCAAACTGCATCTGACTCGAAAGACGTCATTAGACGTGTGGTTCAACAGATCCCTGTTGGCACGGTACTTGCATTATTGCTCTCCACGATCTCTCGCATGCAAAAGTCATCGCGTGTGGAGGCCGGCACGTGTAGAATTTGTGAAACAAATCAAAACGGTTTGCATTTCTGTCGCTTCTCGGTTTTTATTGGTTGTTTCTACATTTATCTTTGTGTGTGTTTTTCTTTGGCTCTTTTCCCATGATAAAAGTACTGTTATAATGTCATTCATTGTGTCATTCAAGTACTGTTCTAATGTCATTCATGGTTTTAACTGCGCCGGTAAGTTTTCAATGGATAAAAGTGGGTGTTGCCATTTAAATTTGTGATATATTGTCGCTGTAAACCATATCCGTAAGAACTCTTTCTTTTTTTTTTTTCTTCTCCTCACGTTCGAGCGCATACTTTCACATACCTATGTCTCGAACGTCATAGGACTTCGTTGAACGCTAGGGACTCACTTGTATAGCGGAATTATTTGGGACCACAAGTATAAATATTTGCAAATATTCTAATCACCTATGGATACATTCTTATACACCACATACATATAGAATGTATTCCGTGGGACGTGGCATCTTCCAACACGACAGTGCGACGTACCACGCAGATGGAATTATATATAAGTTGTTAGAAGAGTACGAGGAAGAATTCAACAGTACTTCCCTGACTCCTGAATTTTCCGGACTTAAACCCAATTGAGCATCTGTGGAACCACTTAGGTCGTGCTATTCACTTTATGGATCCTTCACCACGCACTTTCCAACAGCTATCCAATGCCCTAGAGTCAACATGGCTCCATATCCCTGTGAACAACACACTGTAAAGAAATTTGCCCTTTTTGTCGTCGCCGGGATTCAAACAAACTGATCTGTCATCTCTAGAGTGTCCTGTTTACCGGTTAAGCTTCGCCGACAGGTATCTTTGCAGCTCATTACTGAAGCATTCTGTAGGAAGAAACTTACAGCTTCCCCACGTTGAGAGGTAGAGGTCAGGACACCGATCTGACCTCGAGTGGTGGGCCCAGCTGTTGGGTCCTTGGCTAGTAGTATAAGACCATGAGTTCGGGCGCTATTGTAAAGAAAAGCTACTTTCAGCCGATTCGGGGATTCGAACCAGCGAATCTGTCATCTCTAGAGTGACGGCTTTACCGATTAAGCTAGGCCGAGGTTTATCTGGCAAGCTTATTTTCGAGGTATTTTGTAAAAAGAACCTTACATTCTCTACGATGTAGAGAGACAGGTCAGACTCCTGACCTCGAGTGATGTCAGAAGGATTGGGTTCTTGGCCACTAGTGTGTGTCCCAGATTTGTCATCTTTAGAGTGATCGTTTTACGGATTAAGCCATGCCAACAGGTATCTAGGCAGCTTATTACTGAAGTCTTTTGTGGGAAGAACCTTACAACACTTACAAAACCCTATTCATTCACTCCCCGACCGTCCACATTCTGCATGTGTTTCACACGGCGGTTACTCCTGATATTAGCTGCTGATCACAATAATGTGACCCTACTGTGTATCCGTTACGTTAGAAATTCGCGTGATACTCGCTCAATGCAGAATATATATATATACTGTTGGCCAAGTATATTACAAATGCTACATGAGGAAGGAAAGCAAATAACAGAATTATACGTATTTATTATGCACATACAGAATACAGGTACAGAGGATGCAGAAATCAGTGCCCAGAGCAGCTGCCTCTGGCTGAAATAACAGCTCTAATCCATCTGGGCATCAAGTCGAACAGCGTTTGAATAACAGGTTCAGGTACAGTATTCCATGCGGTGTCAACACTATACCAGGGTCCATCAATCGTACTGGTGTACCAGTCTCTCGGCAACCACTGACCAGATTTTCTCAGCTGGTGAGATATCTGAAGAACCTGCTAGTACGGGCAACAGTAGAGCATCCTCTGCATCAAAGAAGGTTAGGACAGCAGGAGCAACATGCGGTCGTGCATTTTCCAGTTGAAAGTTCGATTTGTGAACGATAAACTGCAATCCCGGTAGGTCACGATCCTGCCATTGACACGTTCTATAAAGCTTTCGTTAACACATCCGGCTAATTCAGTCTTAAGAGCATGAGAAGGTAGCTTCATATTAAAGTCTGGAGTCTGAACTCCCTCGGAGTCAGACAGTGAAGCCTCTGCG
>JJRW01S0001302.1:129177-139556 GCA_001188405.1 Loxosceles reclusa
ATGAGTGAATTTATACATTACATACTGTATTATAAAGGCAGGGTACGAGATAATATGGAACAATATAGTGCAATCATAGTCCGAGTGTTTGCCGAAGATCGCGTGATTTAGTTCTTCCATTTCTATCACATTGGCAACTATTCACCCAATTTTCCACATAGATGTTAGTCAATAGAAATCTGTGACTGATTGGCCTCTACGCTGTAACAAGACGCCGGGATTCGAATATCGGATCTGTTAATTTCAGAACGACCACTCTTCTAATAAGAGTATGTCAACGGCTATAGAGAAAACTTAATTATCGAAGTGTACGTCACAAGCATTATTATAATGTTTTGACTAGATAGTGTATTCAATTTATGTATTAAATGTGACCGTAGAAGGCAAGGACCCATGAGCTCGGGCTCAAGGGACTCCAGGATTCGAACCGCGAACTTCCCAGTTCAGAAACGAGCCACGCTTACATTTCTCCTGTGTCACTTGTCCACCACACTCATCGGTCGAGCATGTCTCTGGGATGTTGAATTGACTCGCGCCTTTCCAAATACACTTTTTTCCGTTGACCTCGAACTAGGATGCATAGTAAAAATATCGCTTAATTTTTGGCAAACACTAATTCTACAGAAAAGTCACTGTGATGAATTAAGTACACACTGGTACACACAGAACTTTAACGATGGATAGGTTATTACCAATGCATATTGCGGAAAGATGTCTTTAGCGTGATCAATAAATAACAAATACAAATACAAAATAAAAGTCAGCAACTGGCAAATGCCCACCATGGTTGACCATGTCCAAAATCCATAAAATTGCTGAGACCTTCTTTGTTGTCATATGTGTAACATTAAGCATAAATTAGGGAACAGAGTTTCCTCGTCCAAAAACGCAGAGCGATAAATGAAAAAATTAAAATCTCATGGAATACTTATATATAAAGAAAAATACACAAAGTCACGTCCACCCACAAAACCCATAAAATTGGGAATACCATTTCCGTCGTCAAAACATGGAACATTAAGAAAATAAGAAATAAACTCATTACCAAAACTATCGTATTACTTCAATACGGAACAGGGTTCCGTTCTCATAAAATTACTATTAAAAATGAAAATACAAATTCTAAAGAACTAATATAATAAAAATAAGTTAAACATATAAAAGAATACACGCAATCATTTTAATAATGGAAAATGGTTCCATCGTCAATGGAAACTAAACATGATGAAACAACGCACAGAAAGAATTAGAATGGGTGAAAAAATGTTTCTGACCCTATCTGGGTAACGATGCCCAATGTTCACTGTCCATTGTTTACTTATCGATGTGAACACTATTTGCCAGCGAATAACATTCACTCTGGTTGCCATGGTATCACACGACTACAAAAAACACTACTGACAATGAGAACAGAGCCAACTTGATAGCAACACGTTCCTTTATTCATCGGGAGGAAGAACCTTCTTGTTACTGACGACGCCAAGTTGCTTTTGCTAACGAGTGAATGGTTTGAAGTTCTGTAATGTCCAAGAACAAAAAACTTCAAAAATGAGCTTTCCAGATAGCGTCGGCGTTGCTTAAATGGTAAAGTGGTTCTTCCGGAGCTGATCGTCCCGGGTTCGAATCCCGGTGTCGATAATTTTTCTTTACAGTATGTCACGTCGATTTCGGTAAAGGATGAATGCACTAGGAGACACCACTCTGTTTCCCGTACTTTGAATAGAAATGTCCTTGAAGGGTGCTCGAACACTCAGGAAATAGGGAAAATCTCTAATAGGAGGCTTGACAAATTCCGGGCGCGAGGTGGACATAGCGCCTAAAAATTTAACATTGGCAAGTAGATTTCAGGATCCTGAACTGACAGGAATGCAATAGATATATATCTTGAGCCTACACTGGCGCCCTTTGTCGCCAGTGTAACAAGTCTCCCCTTGTCGACGCCGGGATTCGAATCTCGGACCTGTCATTTCCGAAACGACCGCTTTCCCAAATAAGCTTCGCCGACGGTTGCATAGGCAGTTGTGTGTTATGGGGGAGAACCTCACACCCGGTATCTAAATCACAAGGACAAGAAACAAATATATTTCCATGCAGTTCAAACAAAATATTTGCCTGACCATAGTTTCATTTTGCAATGGACTACATGCACGAAACTGGTTTAGCTCTTGGTAAGCGCAAAGAGGTAAGTTAAATGTATTTAGTTAACTTTAGCTATTTTTGCTTAATTATTTCAAAACATTTTGTGACGAAGATATCCGAAAGACTACGAAGAATAGTAAATATTTTGTAATATGCGTAAACTGTTTCAACTGTTTTTTCTGTTTGCATAATACCTAGTGATTTTCAGACTGCTCAAGTACGAAAATGTTTATCATTGAAAATTTGCATTTTCTTTCATTAATTCAAGTCTCTTAATTAATTAACTATGCAAGCTATGTTTCTTATTATCTTTCCCTGCAGAAATGCATTTCCTGTCTCTCTGTTTGCATAGCATTAATCCTCTTTGCGTCAGGCTCTTTTCCCCGGCGCACCTTTCGGTTTTTCCTTCAACTTTCGAAGTTAGCCTTGTGCCTTCTGGACATTTTGCCGGTCTCTTAACCCTTACTTTTCACCTTCGAGATTCTTCCTTGAGCCATTTAAAGTGGTTATTTCCTCCTTACGTGAATTTTACGAGGTATGCCATAAATCTTGACTACCGACTGCAGCTATCTCAGAAGAACATTGGAAATATCATCATAATAATTGCATTTGCTACGCCTTAGTACTTGGCATTAAATAGGATAGTTTATCTTTGGCTGAAGGAATCCCAGTTTACATTCATGTGATCAATATAACCATTGACGCACTCAAGTCAGTGGCATTAAGGTAACTACTCTCGTTAGATTGCGAATATCGAAGAATAAAAACAGAAGTAATTAGAGATTTTTTTCTCAAATACTAGAAAATTTTTCACCTTCTTAAACTATTCTGCTTTACTTTTTTACTCCCTTATTGGAGATCTGTCTAGCGGAGGTGTTGACAATCAAGCAGGGGGAACAGGACCCATCGGAAGTTTTTACGGATGGCTCCAAAATAATCAATAAGATCGAAGCAGCATTCTGTGTTACGATGGACAGTAAACAAACTGATGAAAAGACAACAAGACTCCCGAATTACTGCTCGGTGTTTCAAGATGAACAGCTTGCTCTTCTCAAGGCTCTTCAATGGAGTGACGGCCAGGCTCCTTCTGGCAGGATATAAAAGTTTCTCCACCTGTCTTCCAGATTTATATTCTGTTAACTGCTCTAGAAACAAAAACTCCTTAGACCTCTCCATAAAATGTGCTGTTAGAAGATATCATTTGGACTCAAAACAGAATTGTTCTTGACCAGAGGTCACTAAGGTACGGAAGAAAACGAGAAAAAGGACAGGCTATCTAAAGGGGCCACAGAAGGAGACAAAGTGCATTTTTTTCTTTCCCGTCCCTTAACTTATTAAAAATTGCGATTAAAGGACTCATCAAGGGGAAATTGGCAAAATAGATGGCAGGACCCGTGGGAAAAATGAAGGCATACAGCACACTTCTTTAAAAAAAAGTGAACACTAAAAGACGTATTTCAGAATTTTACATAAAACAGCTCGCTAACCTATGGGACCTATTTTGGTCGGATTAGCAACAGGAATCTTCCGCTGTGACTATAGGGAAGCAGTCGCTTTCCATAATTTGATCGATCGGCCGTTTTTTGCAAAGGAAAGGAAAAAAGCACTTACCACGGAGCCTTTCTGGAAAAACGTTTCTGGCTCATTAAGGCAATTCTCAACTGATGAAGAGCATTAAGGCAATAAGGACATGCTCATACTAACACACAAACATTTCAACAGCATATAATCAATCATCATCATGAAATGAAAATCCGGCATCAAATGAAAATCCGGGTTCGCAAAAGGACTCTTCACAGAATGTGTCGAACACAGTGAGTCGGCTGATCTTCCGACTCAAAGTTTGTCGAATGCTGCTAATAATAATGCGCTAACTCTGTGGTGATGAAGCTTCTTCATAAATCGAGCGAAAACTTAATAATGAACTCAATAACTTTAAACGTATATACTCTACCAGTAAAAATCCATCAGGGTGCCGATACCGACTTCAGTACCTAATACGACTTATTCAGGACTCAAGCAGTAAGTAATAAGCAAAAAAGTAACCTAAGCCTAAAGAGCCGTAAACTATGTAGTTTTCTGTTCAAGTTTTGTAAAAATAACTGTAATTGAAAAGTTCTCAATGTCACTCATAAATGTTAAGAAACGTCAACTGTAAATGAAACTGCCTGTTATGACACATTTAAATACTTGCTGGTTTCAATAACGCCTCATCGCAAGTATTGACTACTCTTTGGCCTGGCGCCGGGGTTAGGGAGAAGTTGTTGCTCGCCAGACAGGGATGGAGGTAACTTGTGGCCCCTCTGTGGCCTTGGGGTCACCTTGCGGGTCAGGATGCGGTAGTATGATGATACCCTCGAGAGTGGTGGGGTACTGAGAGATGTTATTCACTCCTGCACGACAGCCGCCGAGAGTCAGAACACACTGACGTCGAGTCAGGCAGTTTTCACACATTCAGTGTAGTAGTTCAATGTGACTTCCTTTTGCAATACGGCAATCATCCCACCGGAAGTCAGCATCATCCCAAATGCGATACAACATGTCCGGCTTAACCTCTGCAAATGCAGTAGTGATTATGTTTTTTTTTTTTTCAACGCAGCGCAGGTAAGTGTGGAACACAACCTTCCTCCTCGCCATAAGACAAAATCGTGAGGACAATCCTGCATCTGGGAACCAATGTAGTCCTGCTATCGGGCCTAAAGATCAATCCACCAACCAGAAAAACACTCATCGAGATAATCTTGGGCGTTTGGTAATGAGGAGGTCCTCCATCCTGCATGAAATGAGTTATGTTTTCATAGCCATCGTTGTCTACTTGTGGAACTAGATACGATGTAAACATATCCCGAAACCCAATACCATCGATAGTTTTCTCATAGAAGAAGAACAGGTCGGACAAATTTATTTTGCTAAGAGTACAAAAATTTACTTTTAGGTTATCAGGAACATGTTGTATTGGCTTTTTGTGATGTTCGGAATCCCCCAACCTACAGTTTGCAACTAAAGCCCTTGCTGACACCGGGAATTGAAACCTGGATCTGTCGGCTCTGCAGCGACGCTTTCCCAATTAAGCTACGCCGAGGAGTGCTAAAGCATCTTATCATCTAAATCTTTTGTGGAGGAACTCAACAAATTATGGGTGTTCACTAATCAAACGAAATGTGGACTCGATGCTAAAGTTTACAAGTTTCAGTAATATATCGTCTTCATCGGTCCGACTTAACATGTCTGCACAAAACTTCCGCAGAGCCATTTTCTTTTCGTCATTCATAGTAGAAGGTGGCATATAAAAACCTTTTTTGCAATCAAAAAAGGGCTATCAATCGCTTTCAATCATATCGCTTCCGTAAATGCTTGAATAAACTTGTAATCTCTCCCAACATTTCCTTCCTGTCTTATAGGACATTTAAAAGTGAATGTTTGAGCAAAAGTGAGTGCATTATATCAATTACGCAGATTATCACCGGTGGCGGCAGAGATTATCATAAACATTAAAGCAATGAACTTCCTCTCTATGACAAATTCCTTCGAACACTTCAGTAGAATTAAGGTGCAAATATTTGAAATATTTAATCTATTTGTGACCTTAACCAAAAGGCGAGCAGTCGCAGAACCAGTTGTTGAACTATTTCAGGGGGGAGATGGTTACCTTTCCAGAAGGAGTACGTACAAAATCCCTGATCCAAATCCAAGATCGGATCGACCCCCAAGAAGCTCTTGTGCGACTGTGATGTCATTTCTTTCCGTCATTGCACCGGGGTCGACGGCATCCGGGTGACACGCCTTGCAAAAGTCAGTTGGTCTGACTGTTCTCTCTGCAAGGCTGTCTAATGGCCTTACGTGCCCAAAAGAGTTAGGGAGACAGAATCAAAGAACATCCCGTAGTCGGCTTACCCTTGTGCCATTTCTGCGGCACTAGCATCAAAATCTCGAAGATCCAGCATACTGACACGTAACGGTTCTGCTATACTGCACAAATTCCCTGATAATCCAAGCTGTGACTCATCTCGTGCAAACCAAATACGGCAGCTGCCCAATAAAGAATAGACTCAAAGGGCCTTCGTCCTGGCGGGGTGAAATATTTAGCAACCCGATATGACCGGCGTAGTATGTAGTGAGTGATAGAACATTTGCCAGGTAACCGTCAGATCTCAAATTCGATCCTGCACTGTACTAACTGCTAAATTGCGTTCATCTGCCCAAAACAAATTCCTATACCGCAGCGATTGGCCTCCAATAACGGATCCGATGTTATTGTGTAGAGAAATTAACATACAATAAATTTTCACAGCAAGTAACATTTTATATGATCATATAAATCATCTGTCAAAACCGAATATTTATTGACGACTGCCAAATCGAACAACATAGCGTAGTCAGTAGCGCACTTTTAACTCGCAAGAGAAATACATAAAGTGCAATGTCGAAAGTTCTGTATGGTGAAAATACAGTGTTGTTGAAAAGCATATTAGTTATGGAAAATTCAAAGACACTACCCGTCAGATTCCAATGTAGAAAAGTCTAGAAATCAACAAGTGTAAAAAAAACAAAAATGAGAGAAGAAAACTATTTGATCCGGGGAATAAATTTCTCCATAGATATCATTATTTGATAGATGAAGAGAGCATTCTGGATTAGAATGCACTCCATGATGTGTTCTTCGGGAACAATATAGAATGTCAGTGAGTGGTATGAGGACTAGAAGGTTGTTTTAATGACAAGAACTAACTCGTAGCGAAGTCTAGCAGTACCTTTGGCTTACGTTCCAGGCGTACCGGTTCAGGAAGAAGAATGGTTCGACCTCCTGTGACATGCAAAACCTGACAGTATTCTGAAGAAGTCGTTATTGAGTCCTCAGGATGTAATGCGATTGCTGACAAGGCTTTAATCACTATTGTAAGCATGTTCGGGGATCCGGCAGGATATAATTGTGTGCTTTGTTCAACATACACTCACAGACGATGACATTTACGCCCCAAGAAGGAAACATGTTTTACTTTCAAAACTTTGCAAATAGTTAAAGTGGAGACTGGTATGCTATCGATCAACATTACGAGCGATCGTGCATGTCCAAACATTCTGCTGTGGCGCTGCAAGCACGATCTGTCGACCTTATAAACCGGCGTGTAGTCAAAGTCCCATAAAGGGAAAAGCATCGGCCGACGCATGGAAGAACATGGAGTAGTAGTAACGCCGGATAAACGTCAGAGACGTCGATTTACGCAATTTACGGACTTCGAGAGATGCCTCGTCATCGGGCGGGAATCCGCACGGTGGTCTGCGTGTAGTAAGTCCGCCCACGTGGATCGTTCTTACTATATCGTCCGATTGCGTTAGGAGAAACGGACATTTCGCAACACCCACATATGACAAGCTCAGGAAGGGCCATAAAGATCACGAATAGAGCGGATCGAAGGTTCGTACGTCACGCACGTACGGGTTCTCACGTGACCGGACCCATTATGCAGTCCCAGGTACCTGTCCCTGCATGCGTAGGAACCATTTTCAAACGCTTCGAGGAAGCAAATATATAATCCCAAGATGCTGTCGTGAACACCCTAACAGCGGCAGCTCCGTGTGCAATGGTAAAAGATGACAGGCGTACTTTTTTTCACGCAAAACGGGAAATATTTCCCCAAATATAGCGAAAAAATTTTTTAAGCGTAGTGTTTTTTTTTTTTTGCTTTAAAACTTCTACTAATGTCTTTCCCTATGGTTTCCCTATCTAGTTTTTCCACTTAGACCTCAACATCCTCAACCACTAGGACTTCAATATCCGTATCTTGCTATTTTAACGTCCATCTTCCACAACAACATCCGTCCCTTACCACGTTAACATCTGTAATCTAAATACAAATACAAATACAATCTAGTTCTTTAGCATACTTTTCCCCACGATCTTAGTATCCTTCTCCTACCACCTTAACATCCTTTTAAGGTTTCAACATCCGCTTCTACTATTTTAACATGTGTCCTCAAATATCTCAAATATCTCAACATCCAGTCTTTCCCACCGTAACAATCATTCCTATTACCTTAATACCCTTTCCCTATCACCTTAGTATCTTTCTTCTTCCGCCTTAATATTCTTCTTTGACTTTAACATGCGTCTCCTAAAGACTAAACATCCGTAACGGAAAGCCTTAACATCCATTCCCTAAAACGTTAACATCCTTCTACCATCTGCCCTCTGAAATCTTAACATCATACCCTTTACTATCTTAGCATGTGGTCCTACCACTTTAAAATCTTTCTTCGGCCATTTAACATCATTTTGTCTTACCACTTTAACATCCTGCTTCGGCCATTTTAACATCATTTTATTCTACCACTTAAATATCCTTCTACGACTGTAGCACCGTTATCTAACATCTTAACATCCTTCTTCGACGTCGGCATCTGTTACTTTATACCTCAATATCCTCCTATAATTTAGCATCCGTCCTCTCTAGAACTTCACATCTTTCTTTTGAACCTCACTTACGATCTTTAACTTCTGTTTCCTGAACACATATCTTTCTTCTACGACATTAACATCTGTTTTCTGAATACATATCTTTCTTCTACGACATCAACATTTTTCTATGACCTTAATATCCTTTTACGACCATACCATTTCTTTCTTGGATCTTAACATTCTTGTACGCTCTTAACATCCAATTCCTAACACCTTATTATTCTTCTACGTTTTTAACATCCGTTCCCTACTACCATGACACCCGTTCACTACCGTCTTAACGCCCTTATCGTAGCACTTTAACATCTTTATACACCTATGATATCCCTCCTCTAGCATTTATTATCCGTTCTTTATACCTCTCTAACATCCGCATTCCCTACCACCTTAATATCCCCCCTTCTGTAACCTTACATTCTCTTACATCTTAATATCTGTTGTTAGATCTATATGTGTTACATCTTACACGAATCCTTAACACACGTCCCTATTACACCTTTACATTATTTTGATCTTTTAACAACCCTCCTTTACTATCTAAAAATACTTTCTCCTAACTAACTTAACATCATTTCTGTAACATCTCAATTTCATTCTACTACATTAACATTCTTCTCCATGTCGTCCGTTTTCTACGACATTAACATTCTTGTAACACCTCCTTTTAACATCCGTCTCTCCTGGCACTCTCGATCAGTTTCGGAAATAATCCTTTCAGTGACGTGAATTTTATCTCGAAAAATTCATTTCGCGTAGTGAATAACAATAGTGAAATTTTATTTGAAAAAGTATATAGATACGCTTTAGCATTTATTTCAAAAACAGTGAAACGACTTTTTTCATGTATAAGTAAAGAAAATAAAGTAACACGACAGCTTTCCACAAGCGCTCTTTTCACTTTCTTCTGCTATTCATCTGAAAGAGTTACCCCGCCAAAGTGAACGTACCAGTGGTATAGGAATTTAACATTATAATCTTCTTCTCGCGATGCACTTACAAATTACGCTGCTAGGCCAAAGCAGTGTGAAACACATTGTCTGGTGATGTGAGATATTCATCGATGAGCGGAGCTTCTCTTTGGAGACAGTTAATCAATGTGTCCCGATGTCGAGTTCCCAAGGACAACGGTACAATTCTAACCTCGTTATAGAGAGACACTCTTCTACCAGTGCAAGACTGGAGAGGACAACGTGGATAGCCTATCCGATGTAGTGGTGGTACGTGGATCGTTGATGATCTAGCGGTACGTGGATGAGAGAGATTCTACGGCTCCATGTGCGCCCATTGCTAGCCAAGATTCAAGGTGCGATATTCAAGCAAGATAATGTTCAGCAGCTAAGTACTGTCTGCGTCATGTCCAGACACTTCCATGGCCTACCCTCTCCCGGCAAATGTCACCTATCGACCGTATGCAGGACCACATGAAACGTCTACTGCCTCCATCCCGCAATATCTGGAATTTGGAACACACCGTCCATCAAGCGATACAAATACAAATACAAATACAAAATGAAAGTCAGCAACAGGCAAACGCCCACCATGGCTTACCATGTCTAAAAATCTACAAAGTTGCGGAGACACTCTCCGTCGTCACGCATTAAGCATGGAATAAGTCGTCATGAAGGATAAATTAGGGAACGAAGCTCCTTCGTCCAAATACAAAAGGAAAAAAAGCACTAGCAATAGAGACATTACAATATCATGGAATATTTACATGCAAAGAAAAATACACAAAGTCACCCCTCTCCAAAACCCGCAAAACCGCGGAAACCGTTTCCGTCGA
>JJRW01S0001305.1:191953-204087 GCA_001188405.1 Loxosceles reclusa
GATTCACACCGCCAACACGATTTCTTGCAATCGCGTTCCAAATCCCCGGCTTCCTTGCAGTTATGACAAATTTTTATCTCACAGTCCGCAGCCAGATGTCCACTTTTTTTGCATTTTCTACAGACCTTCTGCATGCCTCTGTAGTAGCATTTGGCTGTGTTGGTCCCGATCCTCAAAAAGTTAGGTATCTCTCTTTTCATTTCAATTTGAAGGAACCTTCTCCCCGTCTGGGTATGCCATAATCCCTCTTCTCTGTAACATTCACGCATCATTGACCCTATAACTTTGCCAAATGCCTCGAAATACTTGCCAATCACCACGTTGGTCATTTGCGGTGGCAATCCGTCAATAAATACTTTGGTCCATCCCTTTTCAAGCTTTTCCACGGTCCACGAATGTTTCCTCAGTTCTTCTTCCAGTTCGCAGAAGTCCACTGCAACCTTTTCTTGCCCGAACGTGGCTTCAATGCATCTCACTGCTGTGCTTCGGCAGGCTTTCAGCTCCTTCAGAAACTCCGGGAAATGCTCTTTGAGCATTTTAAGAAAAATCAATCGGTTCTTTCGTGCCATCGTGAAAACGCAAAACGCTTTCTTTTCGACTCAACTTTATGCTTATTCAATCCGAAAAACTGCTAAACTATCGCACGTGGAATACAACCCACGAGGTCAGAGCTCACGAAAAACACGTCCGCTCGCTTCGAACTCATATTAGTTCCTCCATATATATATTTGCAGTTTCTTATTTGGATTTGTATTTTTTTCTCCGTATGGGGAATGTATAAACACACGGGAGGTGTTCCGTCTTGTTTATGTTTGTCTGTTGTGAGTAACGTCTATTGTCTATTGTGTATATTTGATTTAGATTTTTATTATGTTGATTCTTTATTTTACCGACACCAAATAAAGAAAAACAATCACTATACTAGACGTCGTTTACTGACGTAATTATTTAGAGGGACTGTTTAAGTATTTTAACGTGACCTTAGGTGGGAAAGCCACCGATATTAATGAATCTTGCTTAAATAATTTACATTTTTAATTTGTATTTGATTGTTTTCGTTCTGAGGAAAGTCTTTTCTTTGCAATACCCTCGTAATGAGACGTGGAACAAGAAAGAATAAGAAATAAATAGTTTTTGGAAACCTCATAATACTCCAAAAATTATTTCGTTGCGTAAACTTTGACTTAAACCAAATATGCACGTGACTAGGGCCTGATTAATGCACGGGCCTCCGGAGTCTATACCCTGGAGCGCCAGAGGTTTCACACCTGACATTTCATAAATTGAGATTTTTATAAGTATTCAAATTTAGATAATGAATAGAACATATTCATAAATTAAATATGCATAATCCACATTAGATTAATCAGATATTGTTACAGTTTTTCTCTGCAGCAACAGTTCAGGTTCAGAAGATGGTAGCATACTTCTTATTGTTTGAAAGTCAGGTAGTTTCATCTGCAGTTCATGGCTTGAAGGCTATGATTCGTTAAGCAAAAAGCTGGTTTCAACCTATCAATAAGAGCTTCCTTACCTCTGATGTGGATGGTGAAAGTCTTAGTGTTGCGAGATACTGAGGCAATGGTCCATCATTTTGGGGGTTGCAAGGATTTCCGGATTGCATCATGGCCCACAAAAACATGTGAGCAAGAATTGGACACTTTGTGGGCAAAACATTTACGAGTTCCAATGATGTGTTTATAGAACAAGCTTGAGCTTTTGCATTCTTGTTTAAACCGTTCCACAAAATAACATGGATTTGGCTCTTGTGCATTGGGGATGAAAATTTTTCCAGGAAGTCTAAGGTTTGTCCCGTAAACAAGTTCTGCTGAAGAATTCGTGTTCTCGGTGAGAGCTGTTTGTATTCCAAGGAAACTTTTGGCAAACTTCAGACCATATCTCCGTATTGTGGCTTTTGATGGTTGCTTTTATAGTACAACGTAGCCGTTAAACTATGTCATTTTCCTATTGTATAAAACACTATGGTGTGCATATACTGGATACCGAGGAGTCGAGACAGTGATTTAAACAAGGTTTATTCGAACTGCCGCTCTTGATCTGTAGTGATGCGAGCTGGTATTCCAAAGCCAGGGATCCATGTTTTGTAAAATGCACTAGCCACTGTCTCAGCTGTTATGTCTGCTGTTGGAACCGCCTCAGGCCAGCGTGTAAATTTGTCTATCATCGTGAGGCAATAAGTAAAACCTTGTGGCACTGGCAACAGCCATTATGTCCATGTCGATATGGTCAAATCTTACTTCAGGCATTGGAAAATCCGCCAAAAGACTAATTACATTCCTTTGTACCTTAGATCATTGGCAGAATACACATGCATGAGCCCACAGTCGACAGTCTTTCTTTATGTTAAGCCCCACGAATCTGTCAAATTAGTTTGACTGAAGTTCTGGTCTCAGGATAAGATAGATTGTGTATCGTATCAAATGCACATTTTCGAAATGTTTTCTTATTATATGGCCGGATTCTACCAGATGACGTGTCATAGCACAGTCCAATCTGAGTACCTGGAAGTTCGAGCTATTTCAATTGTAGATATTTGGGTGAAGACAACAGTGTCTTTAACTCGTCGTCTTGCTGCTTGTCAGATGCAATCTTTCCATACACTATGAGCCATGAAGCATTAATTGTAGAAATTCGCAATAATGCACCTGTAGATAATATTAAGCATTCTGCGATAATGCATAATATTCTCCCTATCCCTTAACGTGCTGGATATTGTTATAAAAATGTCCGATAAAGTCATTCTGACTCATTTGCAGTATATTTGTCATGACGTTGAAGAAAACCATAGGGAGAGAGAAAAGAGGTGAGAGGTTTATGGTCTCGGTGTAGACTGCCGCTCTTACAGCATGGACAAAAATATTTGAGAACCAAATATGCAGCAAAGAAGCTCATATTCATATGCGGAGTATCTACAATGCGCCGCTGACAGCTTTTTCGAGAAACATGCTAAAGTTTGCAGACATTTTGTAGTTATCTGGTATAACATACCTCCCAACTTCCCACAGCAAAATCAGATGAATCAACATGTAGGGCTAGCTTAGCTGTTTGTTACGTGTGGTAAAGCAAGGGAGCATTAGGAGCTTTACAAGTCTCAAACGCTTGTGTGATCTCCGGAGTCCAGACGATGTCTTGTTTATCACTTTTGCACCATGGTGCTTGCTTTGGGCTACGCGTTGTAAAAACTGCCCGTAAAAGTTCATAACACCCAACTTTTTTCTCAATTGCTTGACGGTCATTGATCGTGTGCGTTATGCAACAGCTGACACTCGCTCGGAAAAAGGTTTGAGCCATCCTGCATATCAAGATGGCCCTGGAATAAAACTTCAGGCGCTGCAAATGCACACTTCGAAGTGTTCATTGTTACTACATATTTATTAGTCACGTTTCTGAAAGACATGTTGAACATAGTTCTTATGCTGGTTTAAGTTTTTGCTAGTAATTGGTACATCGTCCAAGTATGGAAAACGAAATTCCAGTCATCTGAACACTTCATGTGTTAATCTTTGAAACAATTGAATTGAAATAGACAATCCAAAAAGTGTGAAATCGAATTCGAAGAAACCGAATGGGGTTCTTTTGCAGCTTCTGGAATGCCTGTGAGATCTCCATAAATGTGGTGGAAAGCTCTTACTAAATCTATATTTAAAAAAACCGATTACACCATGCACATTATGTGAAAAATCATGGATAACAGATAATTATCTGGAATGTTGTTTTGTTCTGTCTATGATAAACTCTAGTAGGCGTCCAGTCGTTGGTCTTTTTTTTTTTTTTTTGGTTTTAAATAAAGGTGAAAAGCTCAATTTGATTTTTATGGCCGGCAAATTCCAAGGTCCATCATGTGTTGAAATTCACATTCGGCACCTCGTAACTGTGCCGGGTGTAGCCTGCGAATTTTAGCAAAGAGGGCTGGCCTTTTGTCTGGATAAAGTGCAGTTTTGTGTTTTACCCTGTCTAAAAATGGGCGAGGCGTTGTGAAGTTGGGGAATTCCTTCAGGATTTCATGTGTATAGAGTTGCCAACCAAGGTTTTGATTGTGATGGGGAGAGGGACTATTACAGTAATTGTCTTTTCAGGTGATAGAATTATCTGTTCCGGTTCTAGCAACGTTTGATTTCGAACATCTACAGTTGACCCATAATGTGCCAAGAAATCAGATCCTACTATGGGTTGTTTAACATCGTTAAGGGTTAATTTCTATTTAAAATTCCTCCTAAAGTTTTTTCCTCCTAAATTTCCATTTTCATCAATTTTGATCCAGAAGTATCTATTTTTAAATGGTTCCAGCTTGTTAGGCTTATTACGAGTTGTGTTAGGAATAAGAAATAAATTTTCTTTTGAATCGATCAAAGTTATCATTCCTCTTCTGGACGTCCCGATGACCAAGTCTAAAACGGTGAGAGTGAAATTTAGCTAAGAAAAGACTAATATGATTGTGTTTCCCAAAAGAACAAAATTTTCACGTCTACCCACATGCAAATTTGACGAAAAAGAGATTAAGGTGGTCTGTAGTTAAAACAAAAAAGAGCATAAGCATCGTTCTTGATTCAGAGTTGAAATGGATGAACCACACTGATTATCTTAAGGGAAAATGTGCAAAAATAATAAACTAAGATTTTTTTTTTCGTCGGACATGGAAACTTTAGGATCCAGTTTTAAAACAAATGTGTAACAGTGATCTGGAGACAATTGTTTTATACTGTTGCCCAGTTTGGGCGAGTCATGGTTTAAACGGCGATGATTCGATGATGATGAACAGACTCTCTAAGATTTGGCCTTCAATATGGAAGAATAAGTCATCGTCATCATAATACGATATACGAACAATATATTTTGTTCTAAAAATGTAGTTTTAATTAAAGCGAATCTGTTTATAAATGTACAAAGCAACGTAATCTGAGAATCAATGACTTGAGTGCAGAAAAATCAGTTCAGCGAATATTACTTCGTAAATTAGTGTTCTTTTATTATTATTATTATTATGAATTCTTGTAAAATTATCTATTTGGAACCTTTTACAGCGACGACAATAATAAAATCGATGAAAAACCTTTGCTAGACGTCGTAGGATTGTAAATCACTCACAACCCCGGCAAGTGTTTTGCATGATAACGGTTTAGGAAAAATTGTATTTGCTTTCCACTTGAATTTTGACATTTTTGAAATAAAAAGAGCTAATATTTGGGTATCCCGAGAACTCGTTTCTCTCTACTTCTCCGATATTATAATAAAATATGACATCTATGTTACAACAAGATGGATCTAATATTCTCAGGTTTTCAAATCTGTGTCCCACAGAGAAAGACACACACACACACCAAAGCTACGAAAATTTACTTTTTGGTTTTCTCATAGCACTCAAAGACTTAAACTAAAAACAGTACTGCAATATGAGGGGAATCAGACTTCATTTTTAATCCATACCCGTATTAAAAGCAACCAGTTTAGAGATATCCAAGACTTTGCATCAACTTCGAGTGATTGACTGTGACGCACGCACAACGAGTTCTTCAAAGGAGACGCTAATTCAAAGTCAATTTTGGCACACCTGTGAAGTGGTAGAAAATATGGATGGAATCCCTTTAGTTGATCCCTTAAATTGGTATGAAAGATGCACTAGTTATTCCTATATGCTTTCATGAGTTATGCTTTTTAAATTCCTTATATTTGTCCCGAAGCTACAATTTACACTTTCTCCACTGCATGATGGCAGTGTTACTACAAGTGCTCTGGCTATATTTATTTATAAATTCTAACTATATAGTCTTATGTTTTATACATCAAGAAAATTTATCTTATTTTGTACGATGTCAACCGATAATGCACATCATGCAGAAAATCGTCTTCACGGCAGAGATGGTGAAATGTCCACCTGCACCGGACTAGCTAATTAAGCATGATAACTCAATTCACTTACATTATGAATCGGACTTTTCCTAGTATCAAAAAAGGTGCCTTTCAAACTGGGCACTTTACACGTTCGTTTTGCACTCATTTTTGACTTTGAAAACAATATCAAACATTTGTGGACTGAAACAAAAGTTCAACCCTTGTGAACTGAAAACCAAATTAACACACTACAAAAAATATAGAACTTAACTAAACTTCAAAATGAGTCAAAAATGACAACAGTTTTTATAGGTAAAATAATATATAATTTATTTTGTTCTACAATATTTACAATATCGACTACTTGTCGAGTCAAATCAACTGAGCAGCTTTCAATTTCAAATATTATCAATGTCAGTTGCAACTTATGAAAGTCTAATTCATACAGTGCATTATTAACTTAGAGCACCAATTAAAAATTAAGAACTTAGCCCTAATTATTTTACTTCTGTCAGACTATAATTGTAATTAGCAAAAATTAATAACAAAAATATTAACTTATCTGTGGCTGTCGTAGTACTTCAAAACGATACTTCTAAAGGTGGCTTAGTCCAAGTTTTCCTCTATGGAACTCTAGTAAGTCATCAAGCAGCAGCAGGAACAGTTACTACTGGTTAGTTCCTTCCTCGCTGTGCTTTGCTGCATTGATCCTTAAGTTCTGTTCAGGGAAGACGTCACTGATGACGTCACCTCTTTCACTTCCCTTTTTCGTGAGAGTGCGCGCGTTTTGTTAGAGGTTAGTGGTTAATGGTAAACTTTTTGTTACATTACAATGGAAATATACATGGAATATAGATGGAGTTACAAAACAAGCATATTATTACTGCTAGAAATTTCTTTAGAACATACGTTCAAATGTCACTTTAAAATGGGAAGAAAATTTCTTGAGTTGGTTGAAGCATTTAAGGGAAAAAAGCGGTATCACGGGGAATGAAGGAGAGCCCTTGTTCAGTTGTGTAACAGAGCAAAGATTTGGTGAGTCCGTGGTGAGCTATTCAGAGAATATTTAATGAGATATGCTCACGGGAAACAAGTGTATTAAGGAAACAAGGCAGGGGTTTTCAGAGAGATAGTGTAAATGGTGAAGAAGATGTCTATTCTTGAGTGTCGGAAGAAAGGAGGAAAGTCCAAGCATCGGATGCAGATGTGGATGTACCTGCCTGAGTGTTTGAAAAGGAGTATCTCACACTTATTCGGAATGTTTCCTATATCAGTAAAGAATTAAAGCATGCACAACATTCCGTAAAACCAAATTGTACTCTTACCGAACACAAGCAGTACACAAGAGCAAGAGAGTACAGATATTTTAGATTCTTAGACATGGTCAGCCATGCTGGGCATTTGCCTGTTGCTGACTTTCATTTTGTATTTGTATTGATATTCTTCAGAAAGAATACTAAAACTAAACAATACATATGCACAACTACTGAAACGTGTAAAGGAGAGATAGTGGGCAAAGGAAACCTAAATCGATAGTATTGGGGCTTTGCAAATGAAATGGACGTTAAATGACTTGCGCTTTCTAGTGGTTGTGGAAAAAAGCAAACGCTGATGTTTATGCGAATTTTTAATGTCATGTGGTAACGCGACACACGTGAATGATCTACTTGTGGTGTTTGTTTCGTTAAACGAGCATTAAACATTAAATACGACGGATATCAAGTCAACCATGAAACCCAGTCAACTGCTATTCCTTTACGAGTTCAAATTTGGAAATTCTGCAACGGCTGCAATGAAAAACAGCAATAAAGCATTCAGAGAATGCCTACAAAATGAAGCCTGTCGTCATCGTTCTTCTTCGAGTGATTCGAATTAATTAAAGGAGTTTATCGAATCAGATCCATGACAAACTGTACGGGAGATCGCCCAGGAACTTAATGTGCACTTCTAAACTGTTCACGGCGTTTGGCTATATTAGTAATAATGAAACTCGATAAGTGGGTGACCCACGGACTCGCGAATGAAAAGAAAGCAGCACAGCGTTTCGAAGTGTGCTTTTCTCTCTTAAGAAGGAGTAACAAACCAAAGTTCCTGCAAAGGATTGTTACTGTGGATGTGAAGTGGATCTTATATGACAGTCGTACACGTTCGTCGCAGTGGTTGGGAATGCGAAACGCTCGAGAAAGTACTCCAAAGTCACCTCTGCATTCACAGAAGATGTTGTTTACAGTATGGTGACCTTCTGCCACTACTCATTCCTTCCACGAGGTGCAACGATAAATGCAGATCGATATTGTGCAGACATGCGGCAAATACATGATAAATTGTGCCTTAAGAAATCGGCATTTGTAAATAGACGTGGAGTCCTATTCCTTCAGGGCACCGCCAGGCCACATATGGCCACATATACGTATACACAATATATAATATGGCCAATGTAAGCACAATGTGGCCATATATAGCAAACGATTCATCGCGAGGAACCACTGCACTTCTGGCATCTCTGGGTCTCGGGGCATGGTGATGGAGGTGAAGGCTAAAGTCATACTGCTGTATGTTGAACGCGTTTCGGAGACGACGATATCGCGAATACTCCGGAGGATCGGCATTAAGACCTTTTATAAACTGTGCTTCACGCTTCGCGACGTGGTGGTGCACGTGAAAGAGCCGATTCCTCCCGGTGAATCGTCGGGAGTCGTCTACCGGATTCCTTGCAAAGATTGTAACATCGAGGAGACCAAAAGATCTGTCTCAGTGCATGCCCGTGCCGTACAACAAAAAGACTTCAAGTCCCAACTCGTAGAACATGCAGTGACCGAACAACGTGAACCGGATTTTGAGTCTCACGAAGTCATATACAGAAACATCTCTAACAGAAGCAGTCTTTTGTTTCTAGAATCTTGGGAATCTTACAAAGACAAAGGAAAAGCAGTGCATAGATACAATCAGCTCGCGGTGTCGCGTCAACACCTAACCCGAACTCACAATGCCAACAACTAACATCCTGTATGGGGTTTCTCCACAGAGAATTTCCAGCCGACGAGTATCTGGACAGCTTATTATCGAAGTATTTTGTGAGGAGAACCTTACATCCTTCCCCACGTCGAGAGACAGGTCAGGGTATCTCCTGACCTTTCTAAATGGGAAGTCAAAAGAAGAAATTTAGATATAAAGTACGAAATTAAAAAAAAACACACACGAATTAGCGATCGTTAACAATATAAGTTCCAACCCAAAAACGTTTCTCAGCTACGCCAAAATTTGCAGGGGTAGTTCAGAAAATATAAGACTTCCTTTGAATCCAGATGGATCCAGTATTTTGGTATGTCGAGGTTTCTTAATAACTGCTTTGCATCAGATTTTTTCAAAACAGTGAACTCGAGGTTTAGTATTGGCTTAGTGTCTGGACAGATGAATGATATTGTCCTGAGCAAAGAAGATATTTACAAAGAACTGTGCAAAATTAAAAGTACAAAAGCACCAGAACCTGACGATATTTATCCGTGAATGTTTATTGAAGCGGCTGATTTTATCCCAGAAGCATTACAAAACATTTTTACCCAGTCATTTAATACATGTATAGTCCATGCAGTGCAAACATAGGATCATTGAATTACTGAATATGTTCATTGTAACACTTTTAACCAATAAATCCTTTGTTTAAACATCACCCGCTTTATCTGCAAAATATATGGGACTCATCTTTGTCAAACCTGTTCTTCAGCATTGTATGTCTCGGCAGAAAATTCCATAAAAATCATGAAAGCAATCTTTTGCTGTACCTGTTTCATATTACGTCTCATTTATTGTAAAAATAAAAATCGCAGTTACGTAATTTCTCGTTTACTCTGCATAATTAGACTATGACGTCATACTTAGAAACACTCCCCTCCACCGTTCATGTTATGTATATCGCACTGCTCGTCTCGCGGATCTTTATCTGAATCTGCGCTGCAAATCAATGAGACACAGTGTAACAGCTGTTCAAATTTTCTTTTTTGAGAAAATGCATTAAATATGAGATAGATATCGTAAATTTTCAATAAATAACAACCGTATGTTCGTATCTTAATACGCATGCGTCGAAACATTTCATGTATGCACACGCTATTCAAAGAATTTAAATAATTTGCCAATACAATTATGTATTGATAAAGTATTTCAATACAATCATGTTCAATGTCAAATTAAAAAAAAAAAAATCTTTTTATCTCTCTCGCTCTCTCTCTCTTTTGGAGAGAGATGTTCTTAACACATTCATTCCAGCATCCCGAGAACAATACAAACGCTTCATTATAAATGCTATTTGCGTATATAAAAAGCTCTTTCTTGATTGTCTATAAGAGCTTTCGCAGTTTAATGAAAACAAAATGGCTGAATGTGCCTAATCTTCCATACGTGTTGAGAAGTGCTCAAAAAATTTTCTTTAACGCTACGTTCCCAACAAGTCACTCCGGAATTTTTAATTAAAGGAAGTGAGTGAAATGCGGTACGACGGAATCAACGCAAGCTTCAACATAAAAAAAAATGGCCTCTCTCTAAAACGATGATAATATGCCGCGCAGCTTATCATGATCTGGGTGATTCCGTAAAGTGGAGATAACAAAGTACCATTTTTTTTTGTATTCATGTAAAATGGGAAAACTACATCAAAATCCTTAGTAGTCATAAAAGTTCTTTTTGTCATAAGAGATGATGCTGTACGATATGGTTAAGTCATTGCACTAAAACTTCAAAAAATTACCTTTCCCTCTTGAACCTGTTTAATAGAAAGCAATTAACATTAACGAGACTTTTATTATCATTTTTGGACGGACGACGCTCCTATGACAGCGGAAAAGGTTGATTGCGGATGCCGTACTTCTCAGTGAAAAAGTTTTCTTTTCCATCCTTTCTTCTCGTTAGGTCTGCTTCTTCGCATCGTGTCTCTAATGATCTGAAGTTATTGCAATAGCACATCGGATTTCTTTCTTTGAATCAAGACATGGCTGCAATTTCTGGCAAACATGGCTTCATCTTTGATAATGCCATTTTATTCGAAGGAGTTCATTTCTCCAAGGCAGCAAAAGTGCACTTGGGCAAAACTGAAATTTCCAACTTCACGATTCCCTTCACAACCATGACGAAAGCGGTCTGTGGACGAAGTGAATTGTCTGCGCTCTTAAATGGCTTTCGAAACGCTATAAATTTCTTGCATAAACCTATTATTTAAGCTTTGTTTTTATGATGCAATATTAGGTCACATTTGAGACTTAGCTAAGAAATATGAGGTTTCGTAAGAGGGATATAAAACATTCTTACTACATAAATGAAAAAGCTGGAAAGGGCAAAATGTCTTCTTATTTCAAGTGAAAGAGGAATTTATGTCGACGGAAATTTCTGTCTCCACAAACCCCTCAAGTGACAAGGGCACATTTCATATTCGCAGTCTCAGATATTTCTCCCTGAGAATTTAAAATAAGTATTTACTTTACTAAAACGAAAATTGCCAAGATTGGAACAAATAATTACTGACGTGGTATAGCATTTTTTTTACCAAACTTTCGATGAAAAATGGGTAAAACGGAAAATTGCATTGTTTATTTAATAAATTTCTCGTAAAATTTCCTTCGTATGCATACGTCGTCTCTGCGTACCATGCTGAGATCGTAAGTTTCACTAGTAGTATCGTGCATTTGTAAAAGTATTTGAATATCTGTAATCTGTTTAATAAATCTACATAGTGTCTGAAAATTTAAACTTCAAGCTATATAACAGTCATGTGAGATCAGTAGAATTACCATCCTATTTCAAAACAACCATTTACCATATCATCTTCTTGTCTAATCTGCGAAAACTTCCCTTGTTGTAATTGAACATTCCGAACAACCTTCTGAAGATCTATTTGCGATAAACTGGAGAAAAGTACTTAAGGTCAGTGCCCATCCCTACAACGTGATAAAAAATCCTTCTTTGGCTAAACGAATTTTGCCCCCTGAGAAAACCCTGTTTTTTCCACATGAAGGTTGCTGTCTCGTTCTCTTGGTTTGGAGGCTCGCGAAGGGCATGAAACATCAGTGTCCACTTCAGTCGAGTACCCAGGGTCACGTTTTGAATATGTAAAGATTTTACTAACCACTCCTTACCATTATTAAAACCATAAATCCAAACAAACAGAGAAAACTAACATTTCATCCACCTGTGCAACAAGAAAATAAAATAGAAAACGAGAAGAAAATATTATAGACTGGATAAGGGAGGGAAGAGAATTGGCAAGGAAGGAATGAAGGAAAAACGAAACATGG
>JJRW01S0001315.1:145223-155849 GCA_001188405.1 Loxosceles reclusa
CTGAGAAAAATGTATGAGAGAGATCGAAAACGGGGTAATACAACATTGTTTCATTTCCACTGTAAGAAAGAGAGGGCTTCGCACGTTACGTGATATTTCATAGTTCTATATCTGAGAACGCGCGAAGTACCACATGAGTGTCGTCTAAAATATGCTACCATGGTTACCCGCGTGAATAAATACTCCATATTTCCAGAAGTACAGTCAATCAATCTATATACGTAACTGAAGTGCCGAAATGAACCGAACTCCCTACCTCTGATCCTGTTATATAGAGTCATGGGATTTGGAAACTCGCCGAGTGGTAAATGTTTCCATTCGGAAAGATGATTGAGAACTTGATTTAGATGTCATTGGCAAAAGACCATGATGACCTTGATTTGATTGTGTTCTTCGCTTTTCTGACCACCTGTGTAACGTGATCAGAAAAGCGAAAAACACAATCAAATCAAGGTCATCATGATTCTGGTTTTGACCACTTGTTTAACATGTCGCAACAGTAATATCTACTATGTAAATTCTTATAATCAGTTGGGACAAATATAACTAATTTTCCCGTCAAATGGGGGGACTGACACGTGCTTTTGAAATGCTTGAATGTATCGAAATAGTAGGAGGACTTGCATCATTATACATGGAAACATAAATTCTTCCGGCGATCTTAACATAATTGATAATTGAAATTTAATGACACAAAGACCTGTGAAGCCGTTCTGCTTCAGGCAAATGGCAATTACTAAACACTAAACGGCTAAAGTACCTAGGAAGGCCACGTCACTCCCCATACTTTGTAAGGTTCTTCCCACAAAAACTTCGATGATAAGCTGCCCAGATAATAGTCCTTATCGGTGATGTAGCTTTATCCGTAAAGCAGTTACTCCGCAGATAACATATCCGTAGGTTTGAATCCTAGCGTAGACAAAAGGGCAGTTTTCTTTACAATGGCGCCCGAACTCACACTAGTGGACGAGGACGCAACCGTTAGGTCCACCAATCGAGGTCCGTAGGTACACTGACCTCTCCTTTTGTGGCAGAACCTTACGTTCTTCCACATGTTGAAAGAGAGGTCAGTGTACCTACGGAGTAAAGCGTTTTTTTCGGAGCTGACACATCCGTAGGTTGGAACCCCGGCATCGACAAAAGGGCAGTTTTCTTTACAACTTACCGAAAGATAATCCCCTGAGTAGCCTATCTTAACATGAGTCTTGGTATTTTAAAACGAAAATGGTCATTGGTATTGTAAATATTTTATGAGAAAATGTCACGGTTATTATGTTGGTCTACATTCATGTAAAACGTTGAAGTTTATCTCCGAAGAACCTTTTGGCAGAAGGTATGGTAAAGATCGCCTTTAACACTGTTTTTGCTGAAAGAACGTGCATTTCAGAATCTGAGAAGAATATTGTTTTTGTATAGGTTTATACCCTCGAGAGTGGTATTTGCATTAATGCCCCCAAATATGGCATTCATAGAAATGTGTGGGTTCGCTAGTAGTTTTGAAGATTACGAGTTTATATTTTTAACAGAAGAAAAGTTTTTACTATATTGGTAAATCATAAAAGCGCAGAATTTAATTTTTCAGTTTTCTCAATTTTTGAATCAATTTAAAATTTCCAGGTAAGATGCCTATCGAAAGTAAAACTAGAGTATTTAACGTTTTCACACCAGAGTATTTTCTTATCAAAACAAGTTTTCTGAGGGAGTGTAATGCACAAGGCGAACATTATTGCGGATGTCGTTTAAGCATTGCTTTTATGGCCAACGTCTTCAATGTAATTCAGGTGAACTTAGATTAGACGGAATTTAGTAATATATAGCACAACTGGATTTCTTCAAATTTACACGAACGGAAAACTCATGAAACAGCTTGATCCAATTTTAGCGTTTGTGTTCTGCTTATGGCATTTCTATTATAGCTAAGTTGTCAGTGAACTGGTTTCTGCCTTGCAATGCTAAAAGAGGTGGTGCTGGTTTCAAATAAATCTCTCACTCTGTCTGGGGTCGAGGGAATATATGTTCTAATCTTTCTGCCCCCAGGGGGCTTGTATTCTTTGCAAGCAGGGTAGTGGCTCTCATGGCCCCGAGCTGACGTCGCAATCTTCCATTTCCTTGCGACTCCCCTTTCCTATATTTTTTTCTCTTTCTCCCTCTTTCCTTTCCTCTAACTTTATCGTTTTTTTTTAAATCTTCTTTTTGATTATTTTTTTCGTTATTGTCATACCCCTAGACTTAGCGTTCACCTAGCTATAGTCTGCATGGTGGAGGGGGTTATGGCTCTACCATAGCGTGACTGCAAGTTTGCCGTGTGCGGCGACCCGTGTTGCTGGAAAGGAGGATCCTGGCGGCTGCTTTGGCCCCTGCTTCACACTAGACGTGAGCCTCAGTCGTGGCCCGTACTGGGGCAAGCGGCTAGACGCCGAGTTCCTTTGAGTTCCCCCGGCTAGGGTCAACTGATCGGCCGGGTCGGCGGGATTAGTCTTCTCCTTTGACCCGGCTGTGATGGTATAGCTCCCAGCTAGCTCTGGCGTGCGATGCACGTCCCCTTGTTGGGCCCGGTGGTGAGTGGGGCCGCTGGGAGCCAAAAATAATCTTACTGTAGAAAAAAGCATTCAAAAACCTTCTTCGAGCGGGTCCAAGAGGGCCCGAACCGAATGTTCCGCTTCCTTATCGACTATCATTTAACCTGCACCTACATTTCTCATCCTTCATTCATCCGAACCTGCGTTTGCCAAATTGTCGCCTTTTGTCATTTCGAAAGGCATATATGCTTTAGCTAACACACCTAAGTCGGTGAGAAAGTTAAGAACCGGCGACTTATTGGTAGAAACGGCTTCTTCTGCCCAGTCGGCTGCACTGTTGAAATGCACGTCTTTCGCGAACCTGCCTGTTACCGTGATTCCTCACGGTACTCTGAATACCTCCCGAGAAGTTATCTCTGAGCTGGATCTCCTCCATGTCTCTGAGGAGAAGCTTCTTGCAGAGCTCTCCGACCAGGGAGTTCAGGCAGTGCGACGAATTACTCTGAAACGTAATGGACATATAGTTCCCATGCGGGACGTCATTCTGACTTTCGCCAAGCCTGTGTTGCCGACGCAGATTACAGCTGATTGCCTCTCGTGTCCCACCCACAGGGGGCTTGTGTTCTTTGCAAGCAGGGGAGTGGCGCCCCGGGGCTCCGAGCTCGGCGTCGAATTCTTCCGTTTCCTTGCGACTCCCCTTCCCCTCTTTCCTTTCCTCTACCCTCTATCGTTTATTTTTTATTATTATTGTTTTTTTTATTGTGTTACCCCAAGACTTAGTGTGCCACGTAGCTATAGTCTGTATGGTGTGGAGGGGGTTATGGTTCCACCTTAGCGTGGCCGCATGCCTCCCGTGTGCGGCGACCCGTGTTGCTGGAAAGGGGGATCCTAGCGGTTGAGGGGCGAGGTGCTGTCAACCGACACACTGCTTTGGCCCCTGATTCATGCTAGACGGGAGGCCCAGTCGTGGCCCGGACTGTGGCAAGCGGCTAGACGGCGGGTTCCTTCGCGTTCCCCCGGGTAGGGTCAACTGATCGGCCTAGTCGGCGGGATTAGTCTTCTCGTTTGGCCCGGCTGTGATGGCATAGCTCCCAGCTAGCTCTGGCGTGCGGTGCACGTCCCCTTGTTGGGCTTGATGGTGGGTGGGGCCGCCGGGAGCTGAAGTTTCTGCTCTCCATGGAGGCACAAAAGCTTTCTTCCAGAGTGTCCAAGAGGGCCCGAACCGAGTGCTCTGCTACTTTGTCTTCTGATGTCCCTACGTCTACTCCTTCTTTAGTCATCATGCATTCTACTGACCCTGCATTTGTTAAGCTTTCACCATTAGTCATTTCAAAGGGACTGTATGCCATCGCTGGCACCCCGAAGACTCTGAAGCGATTACGATCGGGAGACTTGCTCGTGGAGACAGCTTCATCCCAGCAGTCTACTACGCTCTTATCGTGTACTTCTTTTGCAAACATGCCTGTCACTGTTACTCCGCACGGTACTCTGAACACCTCCAGGGGCGTGATTTCGGAGCCCGATTTACTCCACGTCTCTGTCGAGAAACTTCTGTCCGAGCTTTCCGCACAAGGAGTAACAGCGGTACGCCGTATATCGATGAGTAGAGACGGTCATATTGTAAACACGAAGTATATCGTGTTGACTTTTAACACGCCTACTCTTCCAACTGACATAAAAGCTGGATATCTCGTCTGTGCTATTCGACCGTTCATTCCGAATACACTTCGATGTTTTAAATGTCAGCGATTTGGCCATGGACAAACTTCATGTCAGGATACAGCGAAGTGCCCTCGTTGTGGACTTGCTGCTCATGAAGATTCCCGTTCTGCTCCCACCTGCTGCGTTAACTGCCGGGGCGAACACGCTGCATACTCGCGGGCGTGCCCCAAATGGCAAGACGAAGAGAACATACAGCAGGTGAAAGTGACACAGCGTCTTTCTTAAGCTGAGGCAAAGAAACTCGTGCTGCCTCTTCCGTCCCGTGGTTCCTACGCGGGGATTACGCGTAGTTCAAAGTCCGCATAGATTCGAACAGCCCTAAGCTTTCCCCCCTCAGGTTGTCCTTCCAGATTTCCCATGATCTGGCGTTCCTCTGAAAACGTCTTCTCCTGCGCCTTCAAAGACTTCTAACTAGGCTTCCACGACTACGCCAACCATCGTGAACCCCAAGCTTCCTACCAAACCTTCCCCTTCAGCTACTGCGAAACTAAAAGGGTCAAAGAAAGTGTCAAAAAAATTGGACAAAGGTGTTTTAATACACGGTACTGTACATCTCTTAAACTCTTTCAGTGAGTTCTCTACGTTCCAGGCCGAGGACTCTATTGACACTGTCCCCCCTCCTGATACAGTAAAAAAAACCCTCGTCCAAAAGAGAGAGCAGTACCTAAATAGTTTTAAATGTCCCCCACAATCTTGGAATGGAACTGTCGTGGTTTGCATGCCAATCTGGATGATTTGCAACGGTTGTTGAACACACATTCTCCTGTGTGTGTTGTTCTGCAGAAAGCAAGATGCGTCCGCCAATTCAGGTACAAATACGTCACTATGGTGTTTATCGCTTGGACGATGACTCGTCCGACTCTCGTGGAGGCATTGTTCTTTTCGTCTCCCACCACGTGCCACCCATAGCTCTGACGCTTCAGACGCCTTTACAGGCTGTTACCGAACGCATTTTTGTCAGCCATACGCTCACGGTTTGTTCTGTATATCTGCCACCGGGAGACCGAGTGGCTTTTTTCCACTTTGGACGATCTGGTGTCTCACCTCCCGCAACCGTTTCTGCCCCTTGAAGATTTTAACGGTCATTGCACTCTTTTTGGGTAGCTCCTCTACCAAAGGCAGGGGTCGAGTTCTAGAGCGCTTGCTCACAGATCTCGACTTGTCCCTACTGAATACTGGTGAGAATACCTATTTTCATGCTCCAACGCGGTCTTTCACTGCTTTAGATCTGTCTTTCTGCTCTCCGTCACAGTACTCTTTGTGGTCGTGGTCAGTCCTTTCGGACCCTATGGGAAGTGGTCACTTTCCCATTTTGCTGTCCTATACCACTGCTGGCAGCAAGTTTTCCAGCTTGCCGAGGTGGAAACTGGACTGTGCTGACTGGGATCGTTTCGCCACATTAGCTGTGTTGACGGATGACTTGGTTGAGCCTCCGACGCTTGATCAAGCAGTGGACCAAATGACGACGTGTATTCTCCAAGCAGCTGCGTCTTTTATACCACGCACTTCGACACGTTTACCAAGATAACCTAAACCTTGGTGGAACCACGAGTGTTCTGCATCCCGCAAAGCGCAGAAGAAGGCGTGGGACATTTTCCCCAGATACCCGACTCCGGGTAATATGGCTCGTTTCAAGCGGGTTAGGGCGTTTGTCCGTAAAGTCCGCCGTCTTAGCCAACGGGAGTCGTGGCTGAAGTTTGTGTCTAGCATCACGTCTTAAACTCGTTCGAAGGGTGTTTGGGACAATATTCATCGTATATGTGGTCGCTACACGTCCCGCCCAATATCCTGTTTGAACACGGATGGTGGAACCGTGTCAGACATTCCCACGATTGCGAATGTTTTAGCTGAATCTTTCTCCCAGGTTTCTCGTAGTTCCAATTACTGCACATCTTTCCAGACTGAAGTCCTCAACAGAACGTGCCGAGATTTCCTTCCGGCCCTTTACACCGGTTGGCTACAACTCTCCTTTTACTTTTCTTAAGCTGCAGGCACCTCTATCACGTTCTCCCGATTCTGCGCCTGGACCAGATACAGTGCATTACGCCTTGTTGAGACATTTATCTTCTGCATCTCTACGTGTTCTGCTCCAGTTATTTAACTGTATTTGGTTGGAGCAGGAGTTTCCGTCCGCTTCGCGTCATGCTATTGTGCTACCCTTTCCGAAAACTGGGAAGGATCACACTTCGCCTTCGAATTACCGACCTATTGCGCTTACTAGCTGCATATGTAAGTTACTAGAACGGATGGTCAATGCACATCTAGTACATTTCCTCGAATCTCGTGGTGTCTTCTCTCCGTTCTAGAGCGGTTTCAGGCGGCTTCGTTCAAGTACTGACAACTTGCTTGCCCTGGAGACGTCTATCCGGGTCCACATCTGGTGTCCATCTTCTTTGTCCTGGAGAAAGCATATCACCGCACTTGACGTTATGGTATTCTCAGGGATCTCCATGCTATGGGTCTTCGGGGAAACCTGCCGGTGTTTGTCCAGAACTTCTTGGCAGGTCGCACTTTCCAGGTTCGTGTAGACACGACTCTGTCCCGCCACTTTCCTAAGGAAGAAGGCGTCCCCCAGAACGATATTTTAAGCGTCACGTTATTTATCATTAAACTGAATGGCATTGTCTCTACGCTTCTTCCTGGGATCCAGTGCTCGATGTACGTTTACGACTTGCAGATTTCTTTTTCTCTGCGGATAGGAGAATTCTCGAGCGACGATTACAGCTCAGCTTGAACTGGCTGCTTTCCTGGGCGGATAATAACGGGTTTCCCTTTTCGCTGGAAAAGACAGTCTGCATGCATTTCTGTCGCAGACGGGGCTTGCATACGGATCAGTCTTCTGTTAGGATCTGTTGCGATTCCGGTTGTTCCCGAAACCCGTTTCCTCGGCATCATCTTCGACCGATCTCTCACTTTCGATACGCATATTCGCCACCTGAAAACAAAATGTTCCAAGGGGCTCAACATCATCAAAGAGCTGCCATCCACCTCTTGGAGTGCTGGTATGTATCTCTCTTTTGCGCCTGTATCGGTCACCCATCCGCTTCAAGCTGGATTATGCCTGTGCTGTATATATTTATGCCCGGCCATCTTGTTTACAGGTGCTCGATTCAGTCGCCCACCAAGTACTACGTCTGTGCACTGGTGCTTTCCGGACATCTCCTGTACAGAGCTTGTACGTCGCGGCACAGAATAATTGCTCGACCTCCGTCGCCAGCTGCTGAGCTTACGTGATTTCTTGAAGTTGTAGTCTCAACGTGAACATCCTTTATGGAGCCGAGTATTTGAACGTCGTCTTGTACGTCATTTTGATGCACGGCCATCTTGCGTCCCTACTTTCGGCCTTCGGATGCGGCATTTACTGTGTGAGCTTCGGTTGACTCTGCCTGACATTGCGCAGAGTGTCGTGTTTTCTCTTGCCCCTTGGGAGCGGTTTCAACCCTCGGTATGTTTGAACCTGTGCCGGTTTGCCAAATGTAGCACTCCTCACGCTCAATATGCGCAGTACTACCTTGCACATCGAGCATCGTATTCCCAGCACGTGCCCATCTTTACTGATGGGTCCAGATCTGACTGGCACGTTGGGTCTGCTATGGTGTGCTGTGGCGTAAGGTTTACCGACAGTCTACTCGCACAGGTTTCGATTTACACGGCCGAGCTACATTCCATCACCCCCAGGCGCTGGAGCACATTCGACCTTTCTCTCTGCTGAGGACCAGTGTTTACTCCCACTCACTCAGTGCATTGGAGGCTCTGGTTCCTATGCAGCATCCAACCCACCCTGTGTTGTCCCACATTCTTGTAATTTTGCGTGAATTGCGTCTTCGTGTCTTTGGTATCCGCTTTTGCTGGATTCCGGGTCACGTCGGTATTTCTTGGAACGAGGCTGCAGACCGTGCCTGGAATCCTGTCGTTCGAGCCAGTCTCCATGTTCGTTGGCAAAACTTCTGGGACACACAGACTGCGAACAAGCTGCACGCCATACAACCTATCGTAGGGACTGGCTGTGCACTTCTCACCTTTCTCGACGGGCGGACGTGCTACTGACTCGGCTTCGCATTGGACACACTCGTCTCACGCATGGTTTTCTTTTACGTGGGGAAGACACACCTACATGTTCTACTTGCCATTCAGTTTTCACTGTTCATCACATTCTAATTGTCTGTCCTGTTTTTAACTCGCTGCGTTTACAGCTTTTTAATTCTACTGTTTTATCTCTGTCAACTCTTTTAGCCTCGGATTTTACTGCTTAACATTGATTTTTGCTTTCGTGTAATATCTTGCACGAACTTTAGTTTATATTTATTGCTTTTATTTTTTAAGTGATGTGCTGGTCTCATCAGTTTTATTCTTTATTCGTTTTTACACTGTTTTTTTATTCGTGTACACCCATCACAAATTTACAGACGGTCCCACAATCATGTGTCACAAAGTGCTTCTGGGGTCGCCCCAAAGCTGAATATCATCACGTAATTTACAATCATGAACACAGGTTGGTGCAGCGTGCCCTCTGTGGGGACTGTGCCTTACACTGGTAGACGTAAGACTTTTTGCTTCAGCTCATTTGTTTCCGTCTGTTTTGCTTTTCTGTTTTTAGCTTACGTTTGGCACAGAATGGCCTTTGAGGTTTTGTGCCATTAAACCTCCAACAACTAACCAACCATCTAATCTTTCTGTTGACAGAGGACACCACACCGAACGTTACAATACTGACTGACGTTTTCGTAGATACCAAATGAAAATACCCTATCAACAATCTGAAGTAAATTCTAATAATAAGTAAATTATTCATATGTTCGTATTATCACGGTAGTTTGAAAACTGAAATTGTATTTTTCAGCGGCTTTAAGCTATCAGGGGCTCACGTTTTCGCGAGTACGGCGAGTGACATGGAATCCCCGAGCCATTTGGTGTTCCGCGATCAATTTGTGTTTGGCACAGCACAGCCTTTGCAGGCTCTTGTGCCATTAAACTTCCAATAACAAACTCGGCGGTTTTATATATTAATTAATATGATGGAGCTGTTTAAGAAACAGTAATTATTTTTCGAATAATTTGATGAAAATTGTTAATATATTTCGGTGCTCGACCGTCCTCGGAAATGGGTAAGAAAACAACATATGGCTTTTCTATGTTCACATTAGAACTGTTGGCGTCTCATAGTAGAAACCTGCTATGCCTGGTGGAACGGGTGGCGTTCCCTCTGAGAGAGATTTAACGCGTTAAGGAGAGTATATAATTCACTCATAGAGGGTGTAGGATGCTTTCTTTGAACATAGCTTTTTTGTTTTGTAAGTAAAATAAAAACACTGTCCAAAAGCTATAGCTGTATGAATTAATTACTAACTTTAGTTTTCCTTTAATGGAAGAAAATGCAAACTCGCATGCTAATTGTGAAACTTCACTGGCAAGTGTGCATGACAGAATTTCGATTTGAGCGAGCTCGATCATCTAATCATTGACTAAATCTAATAGCATGTTAGCCTGCGTAACATATATTCCTGTTTCTCAGAAGCAGTTTCCAATCTCATTTCAGAATGGGAAAAGAAATATATTCAATATCTTCCTAGTTAACCTCTTATATTTTATGGCACTTCTTACTACACGATTGCTTATGGAGATGGTGGTGCGAAAAGTGGACACGGAAAGCTGGGCTTGTGCGAAAATGAGAGGCAGAAAACGCAAAATGTCGCGCAATTGAAAAAAAAAGGACGCAAGCCACTTATTCTTCTACTCTTCGAAACCCCTCACGTTTTTCTATTGGAAGAAAGATTATACATATATAATGGAGGACGTTTTATGAATCTGCAAAATCTGTATCCTCACAACCAGTGTGTCCAATCTAATTTTTAGATTTCCAATTTTCGTCCGCGACTAATGTTTTCGTGTCATATTTTCGCACGCGTCCAGTTTTGAGCGTCGAAGTTTCCCGTAGTCAGTTTTCTCACGTCCAGTTTTCGTAGAATAAATAGAAAACAAGTTCACTTCTGGGTAAACTCCAATACTCATTGCAACTGAACTGTCACTAACTTTTAACAGACCCATTATTTATTAGTCCCATTAGATTTCTGTACTTCAAACTGTTCTGCCCCGTCATGGGCTCTTTTCGTCAGTACGAAGTGACGCCGAGTCCCCGAGGTAATCAAGCCATATAGTGTTCCTTGATCACCTTGTGTTTGGCACAGCGTTTTACTTACAGGCCCTTGTGCTATTAAACATCAAATAACCAACCAACCAATCAAATAGTTCTGGAATCTTTAAGAACACTGTGTTTACTTAAGTTATACTTAATTTGGTAAAACTAATTAGTATTTCGAAATTTTTAGCAAATTATCATTCATAAAATTAATAGCGTGATGGTAACACAATACTTCAGCTATAAGTT
>JJRW01S0001319.1:126997-138367 GCA_001188405.1 Loxosceles reclusa
ATTGGAGAGGGTGCACGGGGGAATCATCTATAAAACGCAGGTTACTCTCTGAAAAATTCCAGTCCTCGGCTAATTTCCAGACATGACGAATGACGCTCCCCTTTCACGCAAGAAAGGAGTTTGTGTTCCACGATATTACATTACAAGCAACCTACAGTTATACTTTTTTTATGCTAAAACGCCCACTGCAATACGGGCGGCAGGAAACAAGATACAAAACGTATGAAATGAAACACTTCACGCAAAATTCAACAGCCGTTTTTGAAAGAAAATGTGAAGTTTACACACATGGTTTCAGGATTTAAATAATACGAAAGTGTAAGAATTTGCATAAACAACACAGCCGCAAAAGGATCACTGCCATTAACTGGGAGGAGACCCTTTAATTTCTGATTCAGGATTAAAGGAACAGACTAGGACAATTCCCTAGTGCCCGATCTAAACTTCCCCGCAGTGCAGCTGTTAGTAGTCATACTATGCATGGTGAACGGACGTAGACGGGTTGCTCACCAACCCGTCTACGTCCGTTCGTCTACACTGGCCAGCGTGGTGAGAAATGGCCAAATCCCTTCAAGATGAATTACAGCTATAAACACGGCTCTTATTCCCCGGAGACTGTATCACACCTGACGATGGCAGAGGACAGTGTAGTGGGAAGGCAGAGGGTGCTAAGAATCACCGGTTCACCGGATTTAGCTGCCGCTTCTCTTTGTCTTTAGCCACATAAAACTACAAAACCCTATAGACTGAAGGAAAGCTTCAAGAATTAAAAGAACTTGATCTGATCAAATGGGACATAATAGGCCTTAGTGAAGTGAGAAGAAAAGATGAGAAAATGCTGGAACTGAAAAGTGGACGTGTTGTATTACAAAAGAAAAGACAATGGAAGAACAAGTGGAGTTAGTTTTATCATCAACAAAAGGCTGAAGCACAATATTGTAATGTTCAATTAAACTTCGAAGGCTTTCGCGGCCAGAGTCATCAACATACGTAGAGACTTCTGGGTCAGAGTGCCGCGTCATTTGGAGTTCTTGGTTCCAACGTTTTGAAGTGATTGCACACATCTTCTTCAGGGAACTGAAGGTTCCCTAATTTTTCACCTCCAGTTTCCTGAGGATGTGTGCAATCACGTCCCGAAACGTTGGAACCAAGAACTCCAAATGACGCGGCACTCTGACCCAGAAGAAGAAGAAGTATGTAAGTTCATTTGCTAACTTCCCCTCTTTTCCGAAGTACCCTGCAATGTAAATTTAATACATCTGTCCATCTTACATGTTTCCTTCAATGGTAACCAGTCAAGAGTTTTATTTTGTCCCTCATCATATTAGATAAGCGAACATCGCTTGTTCGCTTATCTAATAATGTGACCAACCATTTACATTTCTTTAGATGTGGTTATTCCCGAAACCTTGTTTTGGTTTTTTTACACAAGTAGTCTTCCCCAGCATAGACCCCAGCTTCTTGATATTCCCAGCATATATCTCTGCGTACTTTGTATCTAGTCCATTCTTTGTAAATCACGATTTTCTGGCCCCTGAGGGGGGGTCACTTTTTGGTGAGTAAGGGGAGTCAGTGGCGCCCCGAGGTGCCCGAGCCATATAGTGTTCCGTGATAACCTTGTTTTTGGCACGGCAGTCTTTAAAGGCTGTTGTGCCGTTAAGCTTCAAACAACCAACTAACCACGCTTTTCCAGACTCCAAACATCTCATCTCCTCAACTACCCCCGGCCCCCAACACACTCAAAAATTGCATTCATTATTTCAGAATAGTCCCACACTTTTACGACCCATTTCCAATTCCATTCCATCCGTATGTTTTCATCAATAGATAGTCTATCCGCTGAAATTTATGTAGTTTTACAATTTTATGCAGCAAAGGGCTTTCTGCTGTAACGTTCTCTCTACTTTCTGAATGAAGTTTTTACACACAATCAGCACACACACACACACACACATTTTTTGCATCACTCCTATTCATCTTTTGAGACAAGCTCCTCCATGAATGTTGTTTAGAAGCCTTTTAGGATTCACGCCTCTCGTCAATTTACAAATTATACAGAAATTCGAATAAGGACTGAAAATTATAATAAGATGCATGTCTGACAATTCATCTTATGTGTATGCGAAGTCATTTCGGACGATGTTATCACGGCAATAATCTGAAACATTGACTATGCGACGCCTTTAAAGAACAACGTGGGCTCCGGGCTGGATTTCTACAGAACCCTGATGAGCCAATCATCTGCAACTGTCGATGCTGTTACCTTCCACTGGACATTTGCATACGGCAAATACTTGGACGGTGATGTTCTGCACGCGTGCTACATCTCCGGTAGAACTGAACTGTCAACAGAAGCGATGACTTGCGTTTGCTGTACGGATTTTACAGTTACTCAGTTCTGACATCGCTGTTCTGGAATGCGGCCCGAGGTTTCATTGTAAATATTGTTCGTTCTGATGGGAGCTATCATCCCCTCTTATTTTGTTGAAACAGTTTACGAACACCCTGTTTATCTATCATTGTTTGTATCGAAAAAAATACCATTGAAAGTAGCGAGGAATCGAAACTAAAACCTTCGGTGGTGGCAGCATTTGAGAACCCCTGCTTTAGAGCAAAAGCAGACAGCTAGGGCGCTGTTCAATACCTTATTCGAAAACCACAAGGCTCAACGAATGATGACCACTCGACGATAACGCCCAGACACGTTGAACGAAGGAACTATTCTCATTCAGGCAACACATCAAAAAACGCAGGTATTGTTCCGAAATTTCAAATGGGAGATTTGGAATCAGCATATAGTCCGGCTTTGGCTCCCAGCGATTTTTATGTTTTCCCTGTCCTAACAAAACATTTAATCTGATGCTAGATCCCGCCTGGCGGGAGGGTAGGCTAGGTATGCCTAATCAGGGTATCGTTTTTGGGCGGCTCTTCCCCACTATGCAGCGTTACCGAGAATTCCGAATCTGTGGATGAGGGGGAGCAGTCAGAACAACTTACACTAGACCACGTAAAAAAAATCTGTCTAGCGAGGGCTTACTGGAGCTCACTGATGACGGGGCGATCCGAATACTGCCGTTGGAGCTGGTTTCTCTTACCAGGAAGGGTAAAAGTATCCCACTCACCTACAGTGGTGGTCACAACACTATGGCTGGATCAACAAGAAACTGATTTTTATCGAGGTGGGCTCCACATATATTGGACCTGCGATGGGACAAACGCCTCAAACGGGATTGGGATTTCGTAGAAAAACAGGTATTGGCCTTCGTTTTCATATCCTATATTCATTTCTTACATAAGCATTCTCTCTCTCTCTTTATTCTTGTTTTTCATAATCAACCTTCGTACATTTCCCTGAAAGAAAAAATTCCATGTATTCCACTGCTACAATTTATTACAGAAAAGATTTTTTTCCAAAATGTTCAATTACAATTTGTAGAAAGCAAATATACTTCAAATATAACCTTCGCGTGACGAATGACAAATCGAAAGGGTGATAATTATTTCAGTATAATTAATAATGATTAGCTTGAACATTCAGCATAACAAATCGATGTTCTATCAATAAAAAAAAATACTGACTTTATATTTTATTGTATCGTTTTTGGCCTTGACTTTTCACTGTCAACTTATCTATAAAAATCGCACGCCACAGTAATAAAAGATGTGCGTGTGCGACTACGAAAGTTTCTGCAGCTTCACTTATGTAAAACAGCAGGAATTAGTCAATAAAAAAAAGATTAAACTCTATTTCGGTTAAAGAAGGTTAATTGCATTAAATTGTAGAATAAACATACTTTTGTGGAATTCGCTTTGGTTGCACCTTCAGGATTTCAGAACACGCATGCACAGTCAGTTTAAATAATAACAATCACGCCCCGTTTCGATAAAAACAAACTGCCAATGTAGATGGGAAAAAAAATATTTGCAGAGCAAGGCCACCGCTAATTAATTCACGTTCGAGCAGACGGCAATACAATGGGACAAATCTCTCTTCCCCCGACGCAATTGGCTGGTTGCGTTGAATGACGAAGCCGATTTGGAAGGGAGGAGGAGAGGCTCACGCGAGACCGTTAAGATACAACGAGATGTTAACGAGAATGTGATAAGTCACACAGATAGGCGGATGAGAAATATTCCAAGAACATTTAAATCGCCTAATAGGGCTGAAATGGTAGTTGGACAGTTACCAATGCGCTCTGTCTTTCCACAACGAACTATTATTTCACGCATGAGACCTAGCATTGTATAATTTAAGACTTCTGCACGCTCGTACGAACACTGTCAGAGAGAAAACTGGTTTGGAAAAGAAAAACATGGAGTAAGAGTTATGTGTAACATTACACACCCACCTTCATACCTAAAGGACTTAGGTGAACAAAGCAAAAGAATTAACGAAATACGTTGGACACATTCTTTCATGCAGATAACACTTGAGTTTAATGAAAGGAAGAATATTAATACTTATGTACCTGGGCCAACTACCGGAATGTCCCTGTCCGATGAAGTATTTAAAGAAAAATATTGCATTGCTTCTGTGTTAAAATTTTTAAAGCACTCAAATCGAATTTTGAAAGTATTTGACAATTAAAATAGCAATAAACCAAAAAATTTAATGTGAATTTTATATCAATACATCTGGCCTGTAAATACTGGTAAATCAAAACATGATATAACTGATATCAGTTATTATAGAAGAACCTACAGACACGCGTCCATGAGACTTTTGGTCGGTAATAGGGAGGTACGCCCAGGGAATCGAGATCCGATACGAACGCCATGACCTTTTTTCTTTGAAATATAGTGCTAAAAGGCATCATAATCGGGGGGGGGGGTAATTACTTTGGCTCCTCCCAGCAGTATACCTTCTTGCCCAGGCCCCCCGACGTCACGGAATGTTTAGAAGGCGACCATTGCTGCGTTTACCATTAACGATATATCGCAGAGACCTGCCACTAAAATTGTGAGTTTAATGACGCACATTGAGGCATAACGTCGTTTTTTCCTGACTAATCCCGCTTTCGCAAACAGCACCATAATGGCCGGATCCATGTATGGAGGCACCGAAGGGTACGCTCCTTAAAAACCTGCATTCTTCATCGTCATACCGGTCCAGCATCTGAAGTAATGGTAGGGGAAGCTATTACGCATCACCCTCGCCTCCAGTACGCACATATCCGGTACTCTGACCAGCCATCGTTACATAAGAGGTGTTAGAAACCGTGGTAGTATTATATCTTCGGGACCTCCATTGCGCCACCTACCAACAGGACAATGTGAGACCGCATGTCGCCCACAACGTCCAACGTGTTCTCTCGATACACAACATGTTCAACTTCTGCCTTAGCCAGCGCGTTCGCGAAATCTTTCACCAACAGAACACGTCTGGTTGCATAGATACTGGTACGACAACACCCGCCAACAACAGATGAACACCGGCAGAGAATTCAAGCCTCATGGACTGCAATATCCATAGCAACCTGTTTGACTTCTATTTCGTAGCATTCTGTTCGACTCTGTGCCCAGCCGTGCAACCGCTGCTTTCGTTGCCAGCCGCAGATGCTCGCGATACGGATTTCTGAGTATTCCATGCCTCCAAATTACTAATCATTTATTTCATGCTTGCATTATAAGATAGTTGTAAAATAAAATATGATTTTTTGTTAACTGCTTTCCTTCTTGGTGTTGCAATTTCAATGGCCAGCAGTGTACTTAAAGTGTATGCACTGAAAGTTTTTCGTAATACCAAACAACTGACAGTAGCGAGAACCCGTGTGGGACATCCAATGTTGAAAAGTGTCTTTGGATCTTGTGTATTTTATCTTTCACAAAATTAAAAACTTAAGAGTTAAAACAATTTAGTGCATTTTAACGCAAACTAAGATATGAGGAAAATATCATGCATGTTGTAAAGATCGTCTTTACTTTTTGTCGACGCCGGGAATCGAACCCGGAACATTCTACTCCGGAGAGCCGCTTTAACCGGTTAAGCTACGTCGACAGAGGATTTCTGTACTTATTTTGAAGTCATTCGTCGGTGGGCATTACACCCTCCCTCACTTGAAAGAGAGGTCAGAGTATCGATCTCACCTCGAGTGGTGGACCTAACGGTTGGGTCCTTGGCCACTAGTGTGAGTCGCTAAGTTCGGGCGCCATTTGTAAAGAATGACTTTACTTCGTGTCGACGCCGGAAATCGAACCCGGAACGTTCACCTCCAGAGGAGCCACTTTAACCAGTTAAGCTACGTCGACAGAGGATTTCTGTGCGTATTTTGAAGTCATTTGTGGGTAGGCATTACAATGTGTTTGATTTTACTCTGCAATAACTGTTCTCTAACAAAAACAATTTAATACTGAAAATTGATATTTAAGTATGACTTAACAGTTGGCTTCAAAATAAAGGTTCTAATCTAAAATCGGTTCCGAGGGTTGGAAACGAAGGTTGTAATGGTATATTTATAGTGCCCTTCTCCCCACGTGACGCGTTCGGTACAGTTTGTATTCATGAGGCAAATGGGTCTGCACTATTTAAGGTATTAAACATTCATAGTAGTTTGTAACACGCTTAATTTGGTTTGAGGCCAAAGAGGAAGGAAAGGGAAACGAAAAAAAAAAAAGCAACAACATTACGTAATTATCAGAGAAATATTGTAAAACTTGTAGTACAAATATGTATTATAAATATTAATCAAATGCCATATGCCGTCAGTTTATGTTAAGTTTACTGAAAAACACAAGTAAAAACATTCGCAGATGGTCAAACAGTGGAAATGTAAATGGAGGTTTTGCGCTCTATGTTTCCGCAATACAAATGGTATATAAAACGTGAATTATGAGGCCGGGAAAAGCCCATATGGACGGACTTCTTGAGCGTCGCGATCAGTGGCGAATTTTAGGGTGCGGTTCGCATCCTTCTGCTAATCGGAAAAGAGAACCAGCACCTCTGGGATTAACGGCAGAAATTCTTCATAACCCCACCCTCATCACGACCTTGTGAACATAAAAGAATTACTTGGAAGGCTTCCCGTGTGTCTCCTCTGGGGAAGATCTTTAAAAAGAGGTCTGCAAAGGGGTTTACATAGCTCTGACGTAAGCAGCACGGGCTTTTTCTTCTTATCCGATTCCCAACAGTTTAACCAGAAGAATGAAAGGGTTCTTTGCCAAACTAGACCACACACATACACACTGCAGATGATCGTTTTCCCGAATTTCGAGAAACTGTTTCTGAGTAACGGGGCTAGACTTAAGAACTCCGAGCACAAAATACACAACCCCAGTTTCACTTTCAAAACGCATTATTAAAACACTCGACGTTCAAATATTAACTTTCAAAATGCGTGTAATTTCGTCTGGTGCTATATTCTGTATGGTACAACATATTCCTGAAGACTCGTAACACAGCAGGTTCTTGCTGTATACAGTGATCAGCAAAAATATTATGACCCCCCCCCCCCCCAATATGCAGCTAATGAGCACTCCTGACTGAAGCGGAGGGCACGTGAAAGGTATATTCCAAGTTGGTTGAGTATTTGAACTTTAATAGCACAAGAGCCTGTGTAAAAGCCAAACACGGAGGTGATCACGGAACACTATATGACTCGGGCACCTTGGAGAAACAGGTTCCAGGGATACAGAGGAATCATTCCCTTCGCACGCTGTACGTATAATAGGGAAGGCAGGTGATTTAAATGAGGAAATTGTGATAGCTCGCAGACTCCATATGAGTATCTTGAAAGCAGCAAAGCTTGTTGGTTGTTCGCGAGCCGTCATTATTAGTATCTGTCAAAAATGTATGTGGGACGGTGAAACCTCCAGCAGACGACAAGGTGTTGGGCACCCGCATCTCGTCACCGAGTGTGGAGGTCGGAGGCGCTTTCCCGTCTAGTCAACTAGTTAAGCGAAATAGTCAACTACCTATGGTTCAGCTAGCAGGCGAATGAAAAAAAAAAAGTCAAAGTACATGTGTTTCTGCGCACACAATTCATCGTACTTTCTTGGACATAGGACCCGCAGCAGATGATCCAACGTCATCGTCACTTGTGACCCGGATGGGAACGTGCATAGTGATTGGACCATTGAACAATATGGAAACGAGTTGCTTGATTGAATGAATCACGATTTCTGTTACATCACGTGGAAGGACGAGTGTTCCAGGAGGGAACAGCTGCTCAGCACCTGAAGAGTACCGAGGCTGATGGTAACAATATGTTTCTGAAGACAGGTTTGGGACACGTGGTTTTTGCGAAACACGACACGAAAGCTATTGCTATGTGAATATCCTTGCTGACCACTTACATCCATTCATGTCTTCTGTGTTCTCCACTGCAACTGGTATTTTTCAGTAGGATAATGCCACATATCATAAAGCCAAAGTTGCGCACCTATTGTTTCGAGAAGCATGATGAGAAATTCCCAGCTGAAGTCCTGGCACTCAACATGCCGGATATTAATTCTATATTACACATTTGCGATGTCACGGAACGCCAGCTCGGAGCTCCAAAACCACCTAGGGGAATTGCATTACTTTTGCTTGCATATCTGGTACAATCTACCTCCGGCCACTTACCAAGGACTTGTATGTTTCCTGCCATGAAAAATTGCAACTCTTTTGCGTGCCAAAAGTGGACCACGGTATTAGGTGGGTGGTCAATGTTTTGGCTGATCAGTAGACACACATTACACACTGAAGGGCCAAAAACCATGGGATACCTCCTACTATCGTGTCGGACTGCCTTTAGACCGGCGACGTGCAGCAGCTGGATGTGGCATTGAGTCAACTAGTCGTCGGAAGTTCCAGGACGAAATATTCAGCCATGCTGTCTGTATGGCCGTCCATAATTGCAGAAGTGTTGCAGAGAAAGGATGTCTTACATGTGAACGGACCTTTCGATCATATCCCAAGAATATTCGATGGGGTTCATATCTGACGATTTAGGTGGTCACATATTCGCTGGAATTCTCCAGAATGTTCGTCAAACCAATCGCGAACGATTTTAGCCAGGTGACATGGTGCATTCCCATTCTGGAAAACCCAATTGTTGTTTAGGTACATGAATAGCATTAAATGGTCTCCAAGCAGCTGAACAAAGATTTCCAATCAGTGTATGGTTGTTTGACCATAGGACCCAGTTTCTGCCATGAAAAAACCTCCATAAACTTGCAAAGTACCTTATTGATACAGAACAACTTTAGTTCATGGCCTCGTGAGGTCTGCGACACACCCGAAACCTACCAATAGCTCGTACCCACTGGAACCGTGACTCATCTGGCCAGGCTACGTTTTTCCAGTCGTCTATCGTCCAACTGGTAAGTTCATGAGCCCAAGATAGGCGTAGCTGTCGATGGCGGGTTGTGTGTAAAGGCCACTCGAGTGCTGCTATATCCGATCAAAACCAAATGTTGTTGCAATGACGTCATGGACACGTGTCTAGTACGTGACTCATTGATTGTTGCTGTTATTTGATGCAGTATCGCTTGTCTGTTAGCACGGACTACTCTACTCAGACATTGCTGGTCGCGGTCATTAAGTACACGTGGTCGCCCATGATGGGAGGAAATGCCTGAAATCAGGTACTCTCGGCACACTCTTCACACTGTGGATCGAGGAATGTTGAATTCACGAACAGTGTCAGAAATGGAATGTTCCGTGCGTCCAGTTCCAAGTAACATTCCCCGTTTGAGGTCGGTCAATTCTCGTAGTGTATTCATAATCACGTCAGGCAATATTTTACAAAATTCACTACGACCGTACAACTGAAAAAACTGACAAAGCACTGCTTATTTATGCGTATTTTACGCGAGGCTACCGCCACCTGAATATTTTCATATTACTATGGCATGACGTTAGCATTTCAGTGTATACTTATGCAGAAAAAGGTTTGCGAAGTATTTGAGGCCCTTAAAGCCTCAAATATTTTAAACTTTTCCCTACATAATCTTGCGCTTTGCGTATATACTGAAGTATGTTCATCCTTTTTGCCCGCCATCTCTCTCTCGAGCTGTAAACCAAAAAAGAAACGAAACAATCGCCGTACGTAGAATGCAGAGGCGAGAAGTTCCTAAAAAGGAGTCATCAACACACAGAGACTTCTGTTTCACAGTGCTGCGTCATTTGGACTTCTCGGTTCCAACGTTTAATGACTTCAGTTCCCTGAAGATATGTGCAATCAACATCGAAACGTTGTAACCGAGAAGTCCGAGTGACGCGGCGCTCTGACACGGAAGTCTATGTGTGTTGATGGGGGGGGGGGGAGAGTCTGTGTGTCTCAATGGTACTTTCACTTCAAAAAGCAAACTTGATCATCAGGTCAAAAAGATGCGACTCTACGTTCTCGCAGAAAACGCGTTAATTTGTAATCAAATTTTATATGTTACAAAACACGGGAATTTTTTTTAAGCACAAGAGGGTTTGAAGTTAACCGATAGCTGTTTCACCATGCGTATTGTACATGGCTTCGTCAAGGAATGACGAGATTTTGCTGCGATGGGAGAGGGCATAGTGAATAGTTGCTGCCAGATTGTACACCAGGTGGGGGTGAAAGTTTGTCATCAATAGACTTATATAGGGGGAAAATACAGTCAGTCTGCTTTTCGGGGAGCACCAAATTTCGAAAAAGAGTGGTTGCTCGTCAGTAGATCGGACTTTACTGACCAGTCAGGAACGTGTATGCTACATTTTAAAAGCGCCTTTTCCTTAGGCAAATATCACTCAACTATGGCTACGCTCACAGGGGGTAGTTGTATAAAAAGGATTCAAATAACAGACAGAGGAAATGGGACTTCTAGACCGGACATGAATAAATTCAAACTGAACCCTCCAAAAGAAACGGAAACATAAAAACTACTACTTGTCTTAAACGGTGAACGTGGTATATTACAAAGGATTTCGCTTTCACATAATGCAGAGATAATTACACAAGTAAATTAACATACAGCATCTAAACCACGAGTGTCACTCATAATTTACCAATAACCCCTACGAAAGTTTTCCTTTCGACAAGATGCTATTAATAATTAAACAGGAAGACAGCCATGCATGGGGAGGGCTAAGGAAGCTAGGCCATAGGAAAAAGGTACTTTTTTTTTCCTCTCTTTTTTCACCCTTACCTGAAAAAGTAAGTAACGCACCCCGTTACAGAGAAAGACGAGGAGCAGAGGACGAGTGAGTAGACATCATCCCCTGAATCCAGATGGAAGAAGACCGCACCTCTAAGACACGTGCCTAGCCCAACCCTACATGGACGTCCTTCAATAATGTGTTCTCCCTATCATGACCGTCAACGTCAAACGACAAAAGCTTTAAAAAAACAGAATGAATGAATCTGCCAATTTCGAAATAGATGCAAACGTAATTAAATACGATTATTCCAGAGC
>JJRW01S0001319.1:139026-150418 GCA_001188405.1 Loxosceles reclusa
TGGCAATTGAAATAGATGGAAAAAGTGATTTTCAATGTTGCATTCTAGTGCTTTGACAAGAAGATTCCCCGTAGGAAGAAGCTATTCAGCATAGCATGATAATACGGTTTTGGCACTCATTTCTTCAATTCATTTCCATCGCTCATTTTTTACTGGAATAAAAGATTGTGTTATATTCAGGGAATGGTAGAAAATCAATGTAATGTCCGCCCACAAAAGACTTCAAAGTAAGCATAGAATCACAGCGTAGGCGTAGCTTAATTGGTTAAAGCGGCCTCTCTGGAGCTCTTGGAATGGCAGATGTGTCGGTTTAAACCCCGGCGTCGACAAAAAATAAAGTTTTTCTTCACATTAATTTAAGGTTTTTTTCCCTTGTTTGACGATTCGCAAAAACAATCGAAAATTCGTAAAAATTACGGAAAATCCGTAAAAGTTGGCAAGTTTGCGTTGCTACTGCATTGTACTTTGCGCATTTCCGTACGTAAAAATCTCTCAATGGAGGGAATATGTCTGAAAAATCAAGCTTGACCAACTACTATACTTATTAACTGGCAATTAGTATGCGAAAATTGGCATACCCATATTTGCTGTATTATCTGTGAATTTTACTTGCTACTAAGCAGTCAAGGGGGAAAACTAGGATATGTCTGTCTTATCTCTCCCCTCTCTGAACTACCCCGCTGTTCTACATGTTTTAACTATCTCAAACAATCCAAACAACAAATTACACCAATCCAAGTTATGTTACAATTTTGTGCATCCCACTTTTTTTAAAATATTAAACTGAATGCAGAGCTAAGGAAGAGATACGGAAGTGTTTCTGCTTTTTATTCTGAGATCGAGTATGTGCTCGTCACGGAATTATTGTAACCGACTGTAACTGCGGTTTTGACGTCAATGTCCGAAACAACTTTTTTTAAGAAACACAGTCAGATGTTACGCACTCACCATTTACAGCTGCACGTTACTGGTTTACTTGAAGCGTGATACTCTGATGATATGGAAATCATTTAACCTAGGTGTTTCGTACCACACATGCGCGGTTACTATTCCACCACAAAATACTGTTACTATTTACTGGGCGTTAAAGCACTTTTAAAATATAAATTTCTTATGATGGTAAAGTTACGCACGACCTGCCCCCATGGCAAAGACCTCTACAGGGGATGGATTTCACACCACCTACGAAGTACGCAAGAAAGAAATGCAACCGCAGTATACGGACTCAGATGCAGCCAAGCAAAAACCGCAGACAGAGCTGCTACCGAGAAGGATATCCGTCGCGTCTAAGGTCAGCTGCTCCGACGGACCTTTCCCTCGAGGAGAGTTACCTCGGTCGGGTCCAAGAACAGAGGCATTGCTCCCGCCAACACGAGAAAGATGGACAGAATCCCTACTGCCTTTTTACCGAAGCGCCAAAACAGCCAAATGAGGAATGCCCTCTGGCCAGGCTATGCCAGGCCAAAGAAGTATTTCTGGACAAGCAAAAACATAGTATATAGATTCACCCCAGCCTACAGCTCTAGGGATGCAGCACGTCTACCAAGACAGGTTTAAAAATGAGTGTTCCACCCATAAGTAGGGTAAAACTAACCTGTATCACGACAGGCCTGTCATGATGGTAAGCACCTTTATATTAGACTAGGCCGGCAAAAGCCAGTCACCGCCTCCACGCCTCCAATGAGGGTACTAGCGGCCCAGCCGCTGCGCGCTCAGAGGTAGAGGCGCCATAAGCAACAACCGCAGAATTCGGTACCAGGTTCACCCAACCGACTGAACGCCGGAGCAGAACAGCCGACAGAGCTAGTACTGATATTAATATCCGTCGTCGCATCGGGGCGGAGGCAGTCGTCAGACACCCCTAAGGGTGGGTTGACCCGGTCACGCCGCTCCCCGCGCCGGGTTCAGAGCCTCGGTTAAGTGGCATAGTGGTGCAGAGCCCCGCCGGACCGAATACGGGCAGGCATATGGGGATACACCGCCACCGACCTATCCGAAAATACGCCCTGCCATAACTGCACGAATATCCGGATAGCCCAAGCCGTAACCCTAAGCCCAAAGGCCAGAGGGTTCGTACCCAGCCGGATGGCAGCCGTCCAAAGACGATACGTCTGAGATCTCTACTCTGCAAAGCAGCAGTAGGGTAAAACTAACCTGTCTCACGACGGTCTGTCATGATGGTAAGTAAAACAAACAAAGAATGACATGAAGACGAATTTAGAAACAAGAATTGATTGATTTATTAACAATAAAAAGTAAAACGACAAATATAAAACAGAAATAACCAATTAAAATACAGACTTTAGAAATTTACACAGATATTCATCAGTACACACTTCAATTTCGTGAAATAAAAATTACAGTTAAATGGATACAAATTTCTAATACTGAACAATTACAAGTAACATACAGAAGTTTACCACCGAAATACACTTTCTAAACCTTACACTGAACATTGTGAATAACAGAAATTTAATAAACACTTATACAAAGATTTATGCAAGAAATAACGCCAAATGAAATTATACACGACTCAAAACAACAGTTAACTAAAGGGCTATTTGCGTTTTCACGGCACTAGCATTGACCCTCTAACCCACTGTCAATCCCCACATCGAAATCAAAGTTTCCGCACACGCAAAACAACAAAACTGAAAGAAACCAAAAAAATGTAGCTCGCCGCAATGCAGAAAAGCAAATCCATAGTAGAGCCAAAGCACTGGCCGGAATCCACACGAATAACCAACGTCTCGAAACCATGACAGAGAAACTTGTCCGAAAGCACACAACCCACAATTGCCGACCAAGAAATACGCCCCGAAATCGCTTTCCCGATCGCCAGATAAAACTTGAATAAATACACCACAGAAAGAATCTCTGTGTACCTTTTAAACAATCATCGAATCCTCCAGAAACCGCCGGAAAAACAGGAAGCGGAATTCCCTCACTCCTCCACCCCCCTCACGCATACGCAATGAACACAACCTTACGAGAGCAGATGACGTTTTTCTATTATTCTTTTATCCATTGTCTTTACTTTCCTCGATGACAACCATGGTGCTGTACTACGCCAACAACGCATTCTTATTTAAGATAAACCATGTGAATTTGCAAGAATTGCTCTTCATACTCACACCAGAAACATCCACGATGACAAATTATAACGAACAAAATACATCAACGAAAAGAACATGCTAAAAGCTTAAATTTTTCAAATCCACTGGTTTCCTAGGCATGATAGATAATATTCTCAACCACTTAGCGCTCCTTACAACTGTTGGGGCCCTGCATTTACGCATAATAACACCATTTTCGCAATTCATCAATATAAATGCATATGTTATTATTATAAAATGATGTCTCCTCATCACCTACAGATAATGTAAAAATGAACTTTTAGTGTATGAACTGAACTGAAACGCTTTGTACAAAATTGGAAGTTCAGCAATTTTCAAGACGTTGCATAATCAATCTAAAATATTATTTATACGATGTTAAGATAAACATGGGTAATCCCAGCCCACAGGTGCATTTTTTTGCACTTTGAATTTTTAAAGTGAATTGAAGAAACACCTCTTTTACAAACAGTTTTGGAATTCCCATCTTCGGACATACTTGCTAATGAATACCGGCATTTCCCAGACAAAAACGCTGGATTAGTTCTTCTCGAGGCTGTGACGCGAGAATGAGTTAAATCAGTACATACTTATTTTGGGCGTGCGTAATGATTAGTTTAGTTGGTTAATTAGGAGTTGATGGCACAAGGATCTATAATGTCATGCTGTGCCAAACAGGAGGTAAGTAGGAAGCACTAAATGGCTCGGGTATCTCGGTAACGCCACATCACTCCTCGTATTCATCAAAAAAGGAAAACCTCTGATGGGTTGGTTAATTAGGATTTAATGGTCTAAGGACCTGTAAAGCCGTGCTGTGCCAAACACAAGGTAATAATGAAACACTAAATGATTCGAGCACTCCGTGGACGCGACGTCACTCACCGTAATCACCGTGAAAGGCCCTGAGGGCGCCTGTGAAGGGTCATCAAATACTGAGACTCGCTGTATTAGAACACAAAAAAGAGAAACTCAATTTCCACCTTTTTAAAAACATCACAGGTTTGAGGGACGTCATACAACTGCTATCAGTGGCGTACTCACAAGCTCCGTACCTCAAGTAGTGCGGGGGAACCCACCAGGGATCCCGCTTCACCATAGAGGTCCCCAGATTCTCGACTACACCAATTTCTACGATTGAAATGCATATATCACTCAGCACAGCAACCCGTATCATTTCATTGCAGGATGAAGACCTCTTCAAGATTTTTCCAAAGTTGAAAGGGCGTGGTAAGAAAAGGCCATTTCTTACCACGATGGTCCAGTGCAGACTGGTGAACATCAGCAGCCCACCCACCATGCATTGCATGTTTACTAACAGCTGCATTGCAGGAAAGTGTGAATCGGACACTTGGCACTTGTCCCAGTCGGTCCCTTTAAGCCTGAATCAGGAATTAAAGGGTGTCCTACCAGTTAATGACAATGGCCCTTTTGCAGCCAGATATATACATATATTGTGTTTGAAAAGAAAAGTCTTCAACCAGTGTGTGCTTCCTATTCTGACGCATGGAGGTGAAACATGGACATTAACTGCAAAGGCAATTCAGAAACTGCGGACTACACAAAGAAGTATGAAAAGATGTATGCTGGGTATTACAAGGAGAGATCGGAAGACAAATACTTGGGTGAGACAACAGACCAGAATCCATGACATAATAACATACATCAGGAAACTCAAATGGAAGTGGGCTGGGCACATCATTAGAAGACAAGATAATAAATGGACAATACAAGTTCTTGACTGGTTACCAAAGAATGAGAAACGTCTCAGAAAGCGACCACACACGAGATGGGTGGACGAGATTACCAAATTTGCGGGAGTAGTTTGGAAAAGGAGGACTGTGGAACGCAAATGTTGGAAAAATCTTGAAGAGGCCTACATCCTGCAGTGGAATGATAAGGGCTGATGATGATGATATGCTTGCTATAAATTTATCGCGATTCTTGTATTGAATTTTTCAGTTTCTTCTTTTTATTATCGATGTTAACTTTGGGTTAAAATTTGTCCGTCAACACCACCTTGTTCAAACCAAAATATGGTCAACATTTTGGGGGCTTTCTACTGTAAATATAACTGACGAATTACTTAAGAGTGTTAATCAAATATTTCAGAGTGCCACGAATATATCGTTTCTTATCTGCGGAATTCAAGGTCTCCCGGCGTTTCCGCGTTCGACCAGGTGGTGGCGACGTGAAAAGAACGCACCTTGATGGCACGCGACAGCGGCGCGCGCGCGCGCGAGTGAGAGGAGCACTCCTCCTTTCCTTTCTCCTAATTGAGTGGAACAAGTGGCCCGCCATAAAGAGAGAACATCTGCGCGGAAAGGGGGAGGGGGGGTTGACTCGCTGAACTTTTACAAAGGACATCGCCTGCACCCACAAGGACCTATACCAGGACGTGGAAGGAGACGCGGAGAAAGAAAAATAAAGAGAATTTGGACGTGTCCCTTTGACCTACCTCTTGTACGCAGTTCATCATACGAACTTTCAACCATACAATATACAATTCAAGTTTAATATTTAACGTACTGCAAAAACAGAGATAAAATCGTATATCTGAATATACCAATCAGGAATTTCAGAAATCTCTAGAGAGGTCACGCAGCATCGAAATGTCAAACTTATCCCCTGCTTTCTCCCTCCCCCATCAAGACGAAATTTTGCTTGTTTTTCAATTTCCAAGACAGGGAAAGACACATCCCCCCCCCCCCAATGCGTCGTCTGCGGCCCTTTGGTGACACCGATGTTCGAGTTCCTCTTAAAAAAAGGCTGCCCTTCTGACATCGTGGGCTACCTGACCCCAAACCGTAAATGTTCCATCCAGGCAACGACAGAACTTAGGGTCTGGCCAGTGCACAAAGGTGTTCTATGGGGTCCGGACCCCCCCCCCCCCCACACACACACACACTCAGAAATTTAACTGTTGTCGGCCAAAGAAAATTTCCCCAGTTTTAGATAAAATTACACTATTTTAACACTTGATGAAATTCAAAAAATCTATGAAATTGTTAAAAAAATATTTCAAAACTATCCTAGATTGCGACAACAAGACGCAAACGCAGTGCTGGCCGACGAGATATCAACCCGTCATCAGCCCTACGCGCAAATGATTAAAAAAGAATGCTTCAGTTTTGGACGCAGATTTGTTTGCTGAAGTACCAAAAACTTGAGTATTCTGATATTGTTGTATAAATGATGAAAAACTCTGCTGCATGCGTATCCTTCTGTGTGGAAAATTACGAAAATGTATCCTACATAAATGAAAAATTACACTAGTTTTCTGCTTCTTTAGATTTTACAAAATAATTTTGTGTTTTACTTAAGTGAAGTATTTTTATGTGGTATTTGCTAGAAAAGGGAAACGCAGTCATCATTGCAAACATCATGTAAAACACGTGTATAGGTAAGAGAAATATGCGTCACCATATGGCGCTTCTGTCCGACAGAGATTCAAGATTGGACATCCCCCCCCTCCTTCCTTCCATGAAAAACGCCTGGGTCCCTCAAAACCCGCAAAGCATTGGGGTGATGCTTTGCGGGTTTTGAAAAGCACATGGCTCGAGATACATGAAAGATAGGGCCTCCGGTCACTAGAATACCTCTGACATCATGATATACCAAGTCCTCAATAGCATGACTTGCTCTAAAAGCTTTTCCTTTATCGTAATGAAGACATTTGCATCTGAAAATTAACCAGTCACGCATACAAACCATACGTGACCGACAACAATGAGAAGAAATTTATCCAGGTCTTATAGCTGCAATATATTTTCAGAGATACTAAATGTAATTTTGGTCCATCCTGGGATCGAACCAACGTTTTTTTTTAGGTTGGTACCCGAATGTCATGACCACTACACCAATGGGACACAAACCAGATAGATCTCAGAACGTTCACTTGTCAATACGAGCCAGGATTTTATTTTTCAGACACTCTGCATTTTCAGCCCGGGTACCAAAAAACCATGGTTCAATCCTAGAATAGGCCAGAAATACATTTGAAAACTCTGAATACATACGGCAGCTGTAAGACCTAGAGAAATTTCTTCTCATTGTAACCAGTCACTTCCCTATATTATTTGTTTGAATTGAGAAAATTAGCTTCAATACACAGCGCAGCTATCTCAGTGTGGAGAATAGAAAGTTATTCATATGCAAGGGTATTAATAAAAATCATTTAAATGTGAAAAGAAAGCGAAACAGAACATGAAGTTTTTCTTAAAGTGATAGTTTGATTTAATGGCAAGATTTATTTCTCGACTCTTTCTTTCGGTCACTTCCGGAGACTTTTAGCTTGTACCCATCCTGAAGATGTTCGCTTCTGTTGTAAATGTGGTTCACTTAGGACCATCATTCAGCAAATCTTGACCAACATCGTTCTCTTGGTTTACGATATGGCCATTCTGTTTTTCTTCATTTTCCAAATCTTCCATCCTCTTTTTTAAAAGTTGGGGTCACATTTGTAATAGGAACAATTCTAATGCTTAGTACGGCGTATATGCGACACAATTCTGATGGTGATTTTTTCTATGGCTCAAGGACCTATTGGGATCATGCTGTGCCAAACACGAGATAAACATGAATTAAGGTGAAGACAAACACACACTCGCCTATGCCGACCAGGAATCGAACCCGCGTTCCTCAGAACAGTATCCCGTCGCAGGTGCTACTGCGCCACTAGAGTAGCAAATTCTGATGGAGTGCCACGATTTTGTAAATCGCCCTGCAACATTTCAGTGATGTGGCACAAAGTTTTTTTTTTTATCTTTCAACGGTGACACATATGTAATGTTCGTATTATCTAGTACAGTAACTAAAAGCGCATTAATGTAATCACTGCCACATACCTGCTTTGATGCATGTTGCTATATCAGGGTTATAGTAAAAAACTGCAGCAAGAATAACAAAAAAACAATTTCTAACTTTATTCTGTCACCAAGGTTATAACTATCTGAAATATTCAATAACTCAATGAGTAACACTTATGACAGGAGAGAATATCAAAAAAGCCAATATGGCAGGGAACTCCATAAGAAATTGGTGAAACTGAATTACGCTACTGAGAAAAAGAACAATTGTGCAAAATATGATGGGGATACTTTCTGGTAATTCTAGTTGACAGCACAATCAGAGGAAGAGGCGGTTCTTATTTGAAATAAGACGCTTTTTGTTAGGGCCGTGTCAAGTCAAAGACGATTAAAGAGTCTCTGCAGCACGAAGAACGTTAAGCTTAGTGTAAAAATGAGGCAGATAATCTATTTGAATTTTAAAAGAAGTCGTATCACAAGGGAATCAGACCATTTGACTTCTTGCAGAGCGGAAGACAGTACGCGTTTGACACCGTCTTGGTTCACGGCATTACACGTATCGTTAGCGAAACGATCAGCATTTTCATTACCACCGATACTTTTATGACTACGTATCCAACGGAAAATAATAGGAGAATCATAACAGCGCCAATAAGAAGCGATCTTATTATTAATCTTAGACACAGCGTTTCGCAGCCATGTGCTAAGACGGCGTTGTAGAAGTTGTAAAGCACATAAGGAAATAATAAAGATGACGGTTGGTCCTGGAAGTGAAAGTTGGACAAAAATAACAGCTTGGAAGAGAGAGAGTTGATTTCTGTTTCAGTTGAAGAGATGTAGGAACTTAGTGAAATTTGGAATAAACTTTGATTTGAGGAGTAACTGGGAAAGAGCTCTTTTTACGCAAAGGACAGAAAGAACAGTCAGCAGAAGTCTTTAGTTGATTCTTCAGAAATTTTGAATAAATTCATAAAGAATCAGCCAATGAAAAATAATGCAAAATTGGTTATTGTATCCCCGGTTGAAGCTAACAAACCAGCAGTAGTAGCTTGTACGTCACAACAGCACAGCCTAATTGAAACTAGATCTCATCCACCTCTAAACAGAAACTAGAAATATGAAATTTTATCAAGGTAATCTATTGCGGAAAGGAAGCAATTGATTATACGAATTTTACTGGCATACTCAGAGGAAAGCAAGGGTGATATGCATATGGCTCGAGATGTGTGTGCTTAGGTGCCGAGATGCTTAGGGGGTGGATGGGGATATATCCAAAAGTCTGAAAAAAGTCTGAAGATATATCGAAAAGGTGGGAGCGATGTCGTTATATGGAATACTTACATGAGATACCGTTTCACGAATTAGGAAAAAAAAAGTATTAAAAAGGGGGGGGGATGAGAGGACTCTGTTGGAGTGGGGGTTGGGGAGGAAGGGGTAAAAACACGGAACTCCTCCACCATGATTAGCTCCACTGCTTCCCACCAGTCTTCACTGACTGCTACTTTATCGGGTCCCTTATGTGTATTTTTGAACCTTTTTTCTAGTATGCTACTGTCTTCATGGATCCTCTTTTCGAGGCAGCGGGCGTAGATGCGTCTTAAGAGGCGAGTGATTTGATGCTATTTTTTCTGGACTATGAAACGCCGGAGTCCTGCACAGTGATTAGTTCTTCTAATGGCCACCAGTCTTTCTAGATACTTAATAGTAGAGCCCCTTATAGGTCTTTTTGAACAGATTTTTGAGATACGCTACTGTCTTCTACTGAACCACCTTTTTCTAGTACACTACTGTCTATGGTGATTGCTTAATTCCGAATACTTACGAAGCATTAAACCACCGATCACGTTGTTATGACGGAAAAACATAGGGGAATACGGGAAGTGGGAGTTAAAAGGCGGAGTCAAATACTTACTTACATTAACTTCAAAAGTGATTAATTTCAACGAATTTGATTAAAGACAGTGTGGTAGTTGTGTGATTCAGGGGAACGGGCCACAGTTTGAAAAGACAATGTCCAAAATGCATGAAATGTTGGCGGCAGATGGAAAGCTTGAGGTTTATAAACATTAAAGTAATAGAAATTGAGGAGCCGATCATGAATAGGATGGTGGTTAGAGATGAGACGAGCTCAGTCCAAGCCCGAACCGGGCTCAGATTTAAGGACCATACTTCGGACTCGAGCTTCCGTTTTCCTTTTCTTTTAAGAGAAAACTTAATTTCTCTTTTTCGATCCAACAAAAATTTGTCTTTCGTTAATCAGTGGTTCCACCTTCTCGCGCTCAGAACTAGTAAATTTGTTTAACAAATAAATTATAATTTATAATCCTATACAATTGATGTTTCTTGTCATTTTCAAGTGAAAGAGAACTTACACAAAATCCTACTTCTCGATCAAGTTCGGAGTACTTGTTGACATACATTTCTGCAATACTTGTTATAGTTGTTTAAAGCTTAATTCTTGCGTAAAACTGAACTAGTCTATATATTTTACGTGTTATTTCAATACTGTTCAACTTACATCGTTTAATAAATGAACGAAACGTTTCTAATTCACGTACTTAACAAAGAGGAGACAAAGCGTGTCGGGCGGATCCAGGCTCTAAAAAACCTGAGCCCGAACTCATCTCTAATGGTGATACGAGCGTCATCCTTGACAGAAGTAAATCTGTTAAACCGCGAAATTTAAGAAGGGGCATATTTGTTTCAACTCTCTTAGAGGAGCAGGATGTAAATTTTGGAACTCCAAGAGCAAGTCGATAGCGTGTATAACGTACATTACACCTAAATATACATTATGCTATTAAAATGTATCCTTTTTTTTTTTTAAAAAGAAGTTGCGGCTTGGGAAAAAAAAAAGAATTAACCTCGCGCCGTGCGCTCACTACACGAAGATCGGAGGACGAAGGTTTGGCACGACTCAGGAGCGTAAACCGGATGCGACGGACTAGGTGACATCTGCTTTAATACTTGAGCAGCAGCGAGTCTCGTAAAAAGTCACACACAAATCGACGGAAGTTCTTCCTCTCTCTCCCCACTCCCACCAGCGAAACCTTCTCCAGGCCAAGAAAAAAGGTGGCGAAAGCATTTAGTATCCGACACACCTCTTTCTTTTCTCTGCCTTCGATGATAACAATAATAAAAGCTTTTATGGTTCCTAAGACGCATAAAAATACAGAAGCGACTTTCCTCTCCCGCCGATGTCAGTTTGGCTAACACGCCTCTATTCAAAGATGTTTTAGTCTCTTTTTGGGAAGAGGGTAAATACACAAGGGGGAGACTTAACAAAAAGAGGGAGAAGAAAAAAAAATTTTTTTCACGATTATTGCAAAGCTGTAATCGCTACTGAAATAATTAGGTTGCATACACGACAAACTACACAAGGTCATGTTTATTTACAAACACCTAGGGTAGTATTCAATACAAGGTTTACGGTTCGTGTAACCGCACTTGCAGGAGAAAGTTTATTCGGCT
>JJRW01S0001323.1:10555-22505 GCA_001188405.1 Loxosceles reclusa
TATCCGGTGGGTTTTGGACTTTAATTGCACACTAATTTCCAAGTGTGTTTAAATTCGTTTTTTATTTCGTCTACTCAATTTTGAGTATCTAACAGACGAAATTTTCCAAAGGCGTTACAGCCTATTTACTCGTTCAGTCAGACGTAATGTGTCTGTTGTAATCTCCTCGAAGAAAAATTTGCCGAGGGCTTTTTCACGCGAAAGCGTAAGAGAACTTTTAGTGCCAAAAAGGCTTCGATATCCAAATTCTTCGTAGCTAAAAAGGCTACGGGCAAAAGACTTTCGTAGCAACAGGGCTACGAGGCAAAAGACTCCATTTTCTGTTTTGCTCGCATTTTTATCACTTTCTTGCGGTCACGTGACTTGTGACGCAAGCCCTAATCTACATCTTTTCAGTTCCAGTGATGGCAAAAAGAAGACATGTTAACCGTGGGATTCGCTGCGCTTGTTAGTAAAATTAGTAAAGGAATGTGTTAAACCATTACAAATCTTATGTCTCTTTCAACCTCGTCATACAACATTTAGATCAAGTGATTGTAGAAGGAATCGAAGTAATATAAATTGTATGTTGCAGTAATGTATATTAAATATACGTTTACGTAAGGTATTGATACTTCACTACGACCTCTTTTGATTCATTGATTGAATAAATTTAATATTAACAGGACAACTTAAGTAATACACATTCATATTACTTAACACAAAATAATGAAGTTGTAAATATGCATCAATATTGACACCTAAAGTGCCTGAGGAGGGCCCAGGAATAGGTCAGGCTCAAACATGACCCGTCAAATGTTCCTTTTACAATGAAATTTAACAATTGTTGCTTAAACGTAATTCTAGTGCGATGTTGACAATCGTATAACTTTAATTTGTATTTGGAATGCTATAATTGTGTTATGTTAAATCTCCATGGAACATTTAAATATTTACACTGCGTACTCATCTACGCAATTTTACGTACATTTAAACTACGTAAAAATCTCGCAATACTGCGTCAAAGCTCTTGAATCATCGCCTTGCGGCAGTTCCATGTAAAACTCTGTGTGTTTCAAGACAAGTGTATTTAATATATCATATTAGAAATAGTTTGGAGTTCAAGAGCAAATGGATATGAAAAATATTTTTCTTTTAAATTTTAAAATGCCTCTTTCATTTTGTTTAACATTTATATAAATCGTGATAAGCCTTTCTTGTTTCACATCAACTTAACTGCTGTCTGTAGATTTCACTACTTTATATCAAAACGCAATTTAAAGTCTTCATTTGTGAATTTTTGTGATTTGTTTTTGACGAAACGACCACATATTGATCCACAAGATGTCGTACCATTATCCCATGTAAAACACAACATGAATTAATGCCATCTGAAACAGGGAAAAATTATTTGCATTCAAAAATAAGGATCACGAAACAAAAACAGCTAATATGAGACTGTGTGTAAAATTAGAGGTTTTCAAGTACTCTTTTCAAGAAACTAGAGGCCATAATGAACAAGAAAGTTGTTAAACAAAATAGAAAACAAAAGAATGGCTGTCTTTACCATATGTTAAAGGAATCAAAAATGAGATACAAAGAAGAAGGATGTAGATGTCGCCTTTAAACAAAAAAAAGCAAGTTAACATGCTAATCAAGAAAAACGAAAAAGATGGAATTGGGATATATAGAATAAAATAATGATTTGGAAAAAATAAGCAAGATTCACCGGAAGAGAACTAAGGATTGAAAAATATAAAGCAGCAACTAAAACAAAACAATGTGATACAAGTGTTCTTGTCAAACACAAATGGAGGGAGTGTGATTGAGTAATATTATGGAATCAGGAAAAATCGTAGCATATGAACAAAAAACTACAATAAGTTATTTCGGGGAAAGTGTTGAAATCTATGAAGAAGAAAAGGGAAAAATAAAGTTACAAACACGAAAACCGATTCACAAGGTTTGAGTAGCATTTCGAAAGAGAATCACGAAAGAGAATCACATTTCGAGAAAGAATTTGAGTAGCATTTTGAGTAGTAGAGAGAGAGAAGTGAATCAAATCATAAAAAGAAAAAAAAGTGAAAAGGGGAACATTCAAATGGCAGACAAGCAAAACAAACAAGTGGCAGCGCAGGGAAAAGACAACCCTCTACTAACCAGTCAGGCATGTCCTAAACAAGGAGAACCAATCAAAAGAAACAAACTTTAAGCTGCAGGCACCATATATACTTACCTTGCAAAAGAGTTTTACCCTGAAGACTCCAGAAAAAAGGGGGCGAAATTTTGCAAAGGAAAGCTTTAAAATTCTGTTATGCTATAAAGTAGTGAAATAGACAGAGAGTATTGAAACTTATATAAAGGTACATTTTCACGGGCATTCACCAAACGCATACTTTCAAAAAACATGTACAACATTTCGTATGTGTCCGTACTATCTATCTTCTCCCATTTCTATCAAAAAAACCTGTGATTCTAAAAAATAACTTTTGCTTAAAGCATTATGAACCGTTAATTCTGGCACTACCAATGCATACGCAGGGAAATAAATTATAGTCGCAAACGATTTAGGACTTCTGGCAGTCAGTGGAAATTGAAATGATTTAGCGTTAGTGGTCCACGTTTCGTATATTCAAGCTCCTTCCGCAGTCTATGGCATTTAGAAATTTTCCGAAATCAGTCCACGGTTATTTAATTTCCAGGTTTTCCTTTGACTGAGGAACGCTTTCCTTTGGGCAGGAGTTTTAATTAAACCCGGGAGTGCGTGTGCTGTAGTGATTAATATGTGTTTTAGTCGACGCCGGAGGTCAGTCGTGATCAACTGGGAAGTCCACGTGTTTCGCATTCAGGATTGTTAAGGATTTGCTAGTTCGCACGTCTCTGGCCAGCTATCAGTGGCTGTCGCCCAGACGATAAAAGAACTTTCGCATAATTGCATTTGGAAAAGCGTTTTGTCGGTGACGGCACGTGGAGTTGCACGAGAAATTCTGATTGGAAATTGCAATAGGTGAGGATATTAAAACTCACGAGAAGTTTAATCTTTCATTGAACTGTTATTTCCGATGCATGCATTCGTGTGCTGATTCAATTCGTAAATCAGAATATATGTACTTGAAACTTCAGTTATGTTTTACAATTAATCTATATGCGTGAGTTTCTAAAATTCATCTTGTTAAAGTCCATTCGTACGTAGCTATAATTGAAACAATTAAACGAAAAATATGTTCTCAGAAACATGTTCCAAAAGGATAAAACTTAACTAAAATACTAAGTTTCAAACTTTTAGTATTTCACTTTACCTAAATGGTTGTTGTATAACCCTCGCCGTTGTAACAGATTTGAAGAAGTAAATGCAAAAACCCTAACTTGAGCGATGTACTTAGGTTTCCATAAATGGAGCAACATTGTGATAAAACACGATACCTTTGGAAAACTTCGTTCCAAACGTACCAAAATGTCATATATTACTGTGCTATTCGGGTAGCAGCGACATCCGACGTGGAAGCTCATGCCGCTGTTAGAGATTTTTGCAAACGAGGGACTGTTTAATAGCATCTGTTACTCAGAGAGTTGGCAATCATTGCGGAAAAGTCGACATAAATGATCTGAGATAAACGTTATCTGAGCATCACGTGGAATTACGGTATCACGCGACAGGAAGATTTGAAGCATGACAAACACGGGCGGACGTTGCCAGATGTCCGGATGTCTATCGTCCTGCTGTCAGACTCTTCTCGCAGTAATTTCTATTCATGCAATGAGATTCACGATATTACAGCCAAGGTAGGCCAAAGGAAAAGACAGCGACAAATGACCGATATATGTAGCTGTGGGCACGACGGTACCGAACAAGTGCACCCGTTCACCTGGAATCTGTACTTGCTGAAGCAACAGGACAAATAGTATATACCTTGTAATGTTCACTCCACAAAAGACTTCGAAACTAAGCTTCCCAGATAAACGTTGCGTAGCTTAATCGGAAGAGGTATCACTGCAGAGCTGAACGATCCAGGTTCGAGTCCTGGCGTCTACAAAGGGCGTTTTATACAAATGGCGCCTAAACAGGGACAGGCCACTAGTAAGTGGCCGAGGGCCCAAACGTTAGGTCCACTACTCGATGTTAGGTCGGTGTCCTAACGTCTCTCTTAACGTGTGGTGGATGAAACTTCTCCCCCGCCCACACACACACAAAATACTTTGAAATTCACCTTCCCAGGTAAATGCCGTCGTAGCTTAATCGAGATATCCGTCACTCCGGAGCTGAACGATCCAGTTTCGAATCCTTGCGTTGACCAAAGGCTTTTGTTACAAACTCCATGTTACGCCGCAGGCTACAGAACAGAGACGTATACGGAAAACGACAGGTGGTACGTATTCTACTAATTGCCCGCCTGAAGAGGAAGGTTTCACTTGGGCACGGACACATCCTCACTAGTAACAAGATCAGTATATATCAGTTCTCTTTACTGATGTATCGCAATTTTCACTATAGGGACGTGTGCTCATACGGAAAGAGTCAAGTACTCGTTTTCAACACTCTCGTATCAATGAATTATACATATCGGAGAAGGAGTGCCCTTGTCTGTGTCCATATTTCGTGAGGATTACGAACGGAGCTGTTTGTGCTGCCACAAATTTTAATGCTGAACTCCATCCTGAACTCCCCCTTATGTGAGAATGCACAAGCGCAATTGGCCCAGATTTTTTCTGCAGGCGGATGATGGAAAGCCGAATACAATTCGCCTTGTCCAGCAGTGTAGACAATGACCAATATGGGATTTCCAGTATGCTCGCTAAATCTGAGCTACACAGGGCATGTCTAGGATGCTCTAGGGAGACGTGATCCAGGTCTTCACCATCCTTTTCAATATCTCTAGGTAATCCGAACTGATTTATCGAGAACAATGGAATTTTTTGCACATGAAGCTCGTTCACAACAAGAAAAACATCATGGAACCTACAAGTCGGTAGTGTGTTACTCTTCGTGGAGTGAAGAGAACATACTGAAGTACTTTTCTTATTTCACCTGCAGATCTAAAGTTTTATGTTTTACAATATGGTACGAAATGTACCTACGTTTTTCTTATCTGTTCAGCTGACCGTCGTGAGACAGGTTAGTTTTACCCTACTGCTGCTTCGCAGAGTAGAGTTCTCAGACGTATCGTTTTTGGACGGCTGCCATCTGGCTGGGCACGAACCCTCTGGCCTTTGGGCTTAGGGTTACGGCTTGGGCTATCCGGATACTCGTGCAGTTATGGCAGGGCGTAGTATCGGATAGGTCGGTGGCGGTGTATCCCCATATGCTAGTCCGTATTCGGCCCAGCGGGGCTCTGCACCACTATGCCACTTAACCGAGGCTCTGAACCCGGCGCGGGGAGCGGCGTGACCGGGTCAACCCACCTGAGAGGGTGTCCGACGACTGCCTCCGCCCCGATGCGACGACGGATATTAATATCAGTACTAGCTCTGTCGGCTGTTCTGCTCCGACGTTCAGTCGGTTTGGGTGAACCTGGTACCGAATTCTGCGGTTGTTGCTTTGGCGCCTCTACCTCTGAGCGCGCAGCGGCTGGGCCGCGCTAATACCCTCCTTGAGAGGCGTGGGAGCGGTGACTGGCTCGAAAGAGCCACGTCTAATACAGAGAATCTTATCTGTTTAGCTGTGTTCATTCCGCATAGCGTCATAAAGATACCTACCAAATTTTATCCGATTCTGTTGTAAACGTTTAAGGTTATCACGTTTTTCACTTTGTTGGTGAATAATTGGTGATTACAGAAAAGAATGTTTCCCCTATCATTTTCCTGGTATCCAAGTAACAATAGTTAAATTAAGGAATCACACGAGAATAATAATGAATCATTGCGATTTAGAAACGGATATTATAAAACAAAAAGTGGCATTTAGCTTCTTGCTCGGATTGGATGCTTTTCATGCAATTAGATTCGATAAATCGAAGATAAAATTAAAATTGAATGGGGTTGGTTATGCATAATCTATCATTATGCATGCTAATTCCGTAAACTTGCCGAAAATACACTACTGGCCATTAAAATTGCTACACGGTGAAGGCGGAACGCAACAAACGCGAAATATGCATGAAAGGTATAACATATTATTATATTCATATGATACGCACACTCATAATAAATATGACACACTTATTCATGTGACACATGATATTATGACACACACATTCATGTGGCACATGTCATTATGACACACACATTCATGTGGCACATGACATTATGACACGCACATTTATATGACACATGACATTATGACACACACATCCATATGACTCATACATTAATTCATATGACACACACGTTCATAATTATTTCAGGGTTTGCTTTCACAGCAGTGTAATGCCCACTCACAAAAGAATTCAAAATAAGCACAGAGATCCTCTGTCGGCGTTGCTTAACAGGTTAAAGCGGCTCTCCGGTGTTAAACGTTCCGGGTTCGATTCCCGGCGTGAAGTAAAGTCATTCTTTACAAATGGCGCACGAACAGGGACTCACACTAGTGGCCAAGGACCAAACCGTTAGGTCCACCACTCGAGGTCAGGTCGTACCCTGACTTCTCTTTCAAGTGGGGGAGGGTGTAATGCCCACCTACAAAAGAGTTCAAAATAAGCACATAAACCCTCTGTCGGCGTAGCTTAATTGGTTAAAGGGGCTCTCCGGAGTAGAACGTTCCGGGTGCGATTCCTGGCGTCGACATGAAGTAAAGATTTTTTTTTTTTTTACAGCAGGTAGGAGTGACTGAACCCACAATCTGTACTAAAAGGTATATTGCAAAGCGGGTTTCTCGTGAGGAAATTACATTCAGACGTTGGTTGCTTCTGCAAAGGTAAGAATAAAGGAACGCCTACCAGCATGTGTCGGAATTTGATCACGGCAGGGTCTGCGGCTTGTAGTTCTACAATATTGCTGCTGGCGTTGGTCGACATCCCATGAATCTCACGAGAATACGGAATCGATGCGTCCAATAGGGCCATACTGCTGCACTCGGCTACTAACGTCCGGCTGTTGTCCACACAGCCTTGCGGTATCGTACAGTCACGTCGCGAACCCTGCGTCAGAAATTTGGGTCATTTGCGGGATAACCAGCGTCAGCACGGACAGTGCGACGGGCGACTGCAGTCCTACGATTTGTCCGCACGGCGACCATTACTCCATTTCTCTTTTACGCTGTAGCAGAGACAGGCGCAGAGAGAGTGGTTCATTCAACGACGAACATTAACGCAGGAGTGGCGTCACATTGTCTTGGAAAACGAATTCGGGATATGCGTACCGCCTCATGATGGCCGTACCTGTGTTGGAGGTACCGAGGGAAACAACCATCGCTAGCACTGCATTCGTCATCGTCATACGTGTCCAGCGCATAAAGCGATGATATGGGATGACATGGGATACATATTTCGGTAACCTCTTGTCTGCGTAGCCAGTGATTTAGACAACCGCTGTTACATTTGTGATGTGTTAAGATCCGTGGCTGGGCCTTATCTTTGAGGTCTCCAGCAAGCTACCTTTGAACAAGACGATGCTGGACCACATGTTCGACTGATGCCCTGGTCAGCACAGTCTCAATATCTCTCACTACTGGAGAACGCCTGCTAAATGTTTACCTGGAGACTGCAACTCCATCACTCGCGAGCCAGTGCGATTGATGAACTCTGGCATTTAGTTGAAGGAGCATGGAATATCGTTCTCTTACGTGCCTTCCAAACTCTGACTCGATGCACAGCCGATTAGAGCTATTAGTACTGCCAGCGACATGTGCCCCGAGTACTGATTTCTGTATTCTCTGTGCATCAAAAGTACCTGTAACTTTAATCATGTTCCTTCCATCATACTGAATGTGTGCAATACATATGATTCTGCTGTTTGCTGTCCTTCCTGGTGTAGCATGTTAAATGGACAGCAGTGCTTAAACTTCAGTTAGTTGCACAAATTGAGCAACTCATCAGTAAGCTGGAAAATTACTAAGTTTTCAGAGTTCTTACTTAAGGAAAAACACGATAAGTTACTTGTATAACATTGCTGCGATATCCCTTACAATGCAATGAAGTCTATAGATTTTATGATACCATTACTTTCAATGGTATGTTCCCCTTGCAGCTCCCCTCAGAGGTTTCTGCTTTTATGAATATGGAGAGTAACGTGGTGTGCCCGAGGTACACGAGCCAGTTAGTTTTCTGCAATTACTCTGCTGTGACAAGATTTGATCAGAAATCGCAATCTGTGAGATGCTTGGTAAGTACGACTGAGTCTCGTTAAATTAGCACCTTTTCAAACTTAGCAAGTAGGCGAATAGTGCTTGAATTCCCACGCATCCACAGGTTCAGATCCGAGTTTCATTAAAAGGATGTCATTAAATTACTACCCGAATAGTAAAACCGAAATTACTATAATAATTTTAGTAAGACTACTAGATGTTTGATCGTATGTCCCGATCGTTAGAATGATTTTTGATCGTAAGGAAATAAATAATATCATTGAAATATACATAAATAAGGATTATGTTTCTTTCAGCGTCTTTTCTGGAAAATATCACAATAGTGTTACCTAACTTTTGCGATCAGATATATAGCTGGGTAGTAAATTTACTGACTTGAATTATCAAGGTAACTGCGTGCATTGTTTAATATACAAGGTGATCTGTTTAAACTGGTGACAAACTAATAGGGCTGATTGGAAATAGAAAGATTCTCTTGTATTCGTTTGCTGCCGCGTGCGTTCTGAAAATAGTAAATAAATTCTGACTCTACCTGGCTGTGGAAAAGCTACGGTACGTGTTTGTTGCAGAGCTTACCAGAAACTAATAACGCCGTGTCTCTATTTTACTGCAATGTGAAACGGCCGTCAGTAAGGTGGATTTGCCTTTACTTGCGATTGAAAATCCATCTAATGTTTGCTTTTGTGGGCCAGTGTTCTAGCCGTTCCTTGTACTAATGGAAACCCGGGTTCATTCCTCTGTGGAGTTAGAAATTATTTCAGGTTTTCAGTGCGCTCGAAGCCACATAATCAAGAAAGAGTTTTTCTATTTCAAACTAGTGGTGTGTCGAAAGCTATAGTGTGAGTTTAAGAGGGCTGGTATTACTCAAAAAGCGAAACAAACGTTTCCACGGAACATGGGGTCGAAACCAGGTTTAGTCCCTAACACTAGCGGAACTTCTTATGGATGGTGAGACCTCGATAAAAGACGCCAATACAACACAGCCTTTGGTGCATAGTACAATGACGGAAAGCGAATACCGAGAATGATTCGAAATTAGAATTGCTGCCAGAAGTGGTGTCCGTGGAGGTCGTTGTCATAAAGCCTAAAAAACGATTGTCTTGTGGTGCTAGAAACAGAGCTGTTGCCATAGGGCGTTATTGAATAGGGCCGGGATTGACCGTGTGTGACGTCAGCACTTTTATGGCCAGCATGTAGTTGGCCGTAAATAGCTGATGTCACGTGCGGTCAGCCGATACTCTAGCCCAAATTTGCGGTTGGAAACGAGGTTCGGACGACGGAAGTCAGTAGCATCTGAGTAGTAGGCAAGTGCAGCAATTTGATTTGTGTTTCTATCATGAACGGCTTGTAGAGTACACCAACGAGGAATATGCATCTTACGTATGACTGTGCAGTCAGCAATGGGCGAAGATCAGTACGCGAGTACGCATTGTCCCCACTACAGTACGTTCCCGAAGATCTATCACCCCACTGAGGGAGACAGGGCCTTCAGGGCATCATGGGGTTATGTAGCACATCTGCAATACGTATGCACACAGGAAAAGAACGTCTTGAAACACCGATGAGTGATTGCAGTTCTTCTAGATATTTTGCACACTACGATGTGTATTTTTACAATGTTTAAGGGATATATTCCGTCCACGTGAAGCAAATTCAAACGCTATCCAAAGATGACTATCTTCGGCGATTAGAGTTTGTGCGACGAGTGTTTTTGAGGTCATCACAGATAATCCACCATTTCCGACCATTATTCTCTGAAGAAGTATTGTTTCTTGAGAGTGTATTTTCAACGTGCAAAATGCACACATTTGGTCGAAGGCAATTCCTCATCCCATTTCTCAGCGCAAATCAAAAGAAGTACGGTTTTAAATTCTGCATAAAATTCCTGAGTGGCTGCCTGCTGCATTCTGCCCAAACGCCTCACCAGCGCAACGTAACTTGTTTCTTACAACACGTCTGCTCAATTTGCTACAACGTCTGCCCAAAACACAACGCATTGAGACATGTGTTTCATGAAGAATGGCGCTCAGCACGTTCATTTCGAGAGGTTCGTAACGACATCGATGCTACACTATCTGGCCAAAAGTATCCGGACACCCAGTGGTACAGAACCGGAGAGTCCCGAGGGATATATTAATATGATGTTGGCTCACCTTTTGCATAGATGACAGCCTGAACACGTCTGGGGAGATTTTCCACCAGTTTTTGATAAGTGGCCATAGGAATGGACTTCTAGACGTCCATCATAGCAGATTTGAGTGCTGGCAGTGAAAATGCTCGGTTTGGCTGGCGAGGTAATCGGCGTTCTACTTCGACCTAAAGGTGTTTTATGGAATTGAGATCGGGGCTCTGAAAAGACCAGTCGAGTTTTTGAATACACATTTATAAAACCATGGCTGCACAAGTCTCTATGTGTGAATGGAGCAGTTATCCTGCTGGGAGAGAAATGGGCCTTCTCTGAAATATTGCCATAGAGTAGGGAGAACAGCATTGTCCAGAATGCCCACATACATCTCAGAGTTCATGTTTCCAACCACAGGCACTAAGGAACCCAGGCCAAACCCTGAAAAACACCCCCATGCAATGATGCCGCCACCACCAAACTTGACAGTCGACACAATGCAGTCCCTTAAGAAGCGCTCGCTGGGCATCTGCCACACCTAGACGCGGCCACCAGTTTGCCAGATTGTAAAGCGAGATCCATCACTCCAAACATTTTTCCACATGTCCACAGTGCAATGGCGGTGAGCTTCGCACCACTGCAATCAACGCTTCGAATTCCGGGAAGTGATGTTCGGCTTGCGATCAGCTGCACGGCCATGGAATCCCAGGTTTTGTAACTCTCGAGGAACAGTCCTGCTGCTAGCACTAACGTCTGATGAACTTTGGAACTCCTGAGTGGTTTCAACCAACTGGGACTTGAGATTTTGTGTCACGACTCTTTTCGGTGTTTTACGGCTGCGTTTACTAATTGTTTTCAGCCTGCCACTTCGATTTTCTGCAGTTTCACTGACGCGACGTTTCCAATTCACAATTACATCACTCACAGTGGGTTTTGCGTTCTGTAGCATGTCCGAAATTGCACGAAGTAATTTCCCACAAAGGTGGCACCCCACTATAATGCCACGATCAAAGTCACTAATCTCCTTTGTTTTGCGTTTGTATGCGTTTTTCTCACAAACGCATACGTATGACCTGGCAAATCACTACCACCGCTTTTATAGCTGTCGGTTACGCAGCAAATTACGTCACCGGCCAGATCACATCTTTCGGTGGGTGTCTCGATATATTTGACCAGACAGTGTACATAAACTGTTTAGTGGACTGGACAGAGCGAACTAGTTGCCATTCTACCGCTTTCTCAGGTCTTCAATCGCCTGAAATTATGGAGACAGTTTAAAACAGTCATTTACAAGAGGTCTTTGTAGTCTCCAGAAGGCACAGGTCGTGATTGATGCAGCAGACATCAAGAGCAAATCCGATAACGTTTCGGACAATCGTTTCCCAACTCTATGTTCTGTGCAATGACGTCTGCTGTCGCCGCTTCTAACAACACCACTAATTTTTAATTATTCTACTGTGCATCACAGGCTTTTATTCAACGTCTGATCATGTACCAGCGATTTCGCAATTGCCATTTACTAAACGCTGTTTCGACCCCATGTTGCGTGGCAACGTTTGTTACACTTCTTGAGTATTGCCACCTTTCTGAGTTTGTGGCTGCTTTACGAG
>JJRW01S0001328.1:78989-89978 GCA_001188405.1 Loxosceles reclusa
AGCCGCTTTAACCGCTTACGCTACGCCGTCACTGTCTAAGAAGTTTATATTTGATGTTTTTTGTGGGTGGACATTAATCCTCCTCCACTTGAAAGAGAGGTCAGGGTATCAACCTGACCTCGAGTAGTGGACCTAACGGTTGGGTCCTTGGCCACTATTGTCTGTCGCTAAGTTCGGGCGCCATTTGTAAAGAAAACTATCGACGCCGGGAATCGAACCCGGAACGTTCTACTCCGGAGGAACCGCTTTTACCGGTTAAGCTACGCCGACAGAGGATTTCTGTGTAAGAAGCTTATATTTGATGTCTCTTGTGGGTGGACATTGCAGCTGCTGACGTGATTAGTAAAGTGATTTTGTTGTGTTTTGTATGTTTCGCGATCGATTTCCGTGTTCTCAAAAATTATATAAAAAATATCATTGTGTCTGATATGTTTATGATACATAAAAGTGAAAGGATACATAACAATTTTATGACAATATCCAAAACTACATCCAGTAATTAAAGATCGTTTGGTTGATAACGTCCTGCCGGTCCAGTGGCTCAGTGGTATCGGTGACGGACTACTGTGCTGAGGAGCCAGAGTTCGAGCCCCGGTCGGCATGGGTGTGTGTGCTTGTCTTCACCTTGTTCATCTTCATCTCGTGTTTGGCACAGTATGATCTTCATAGGTCCTTGAGCCATAAAACACCAAGCATCATCATCATAATAAAATCCGAGAACTACAACCAGTAATTAAAGATCAGTTGGTATAAAAGTTCTTAAATTTCATTGTGTGTGTGGTTTTTTTCGTTTTAATTGCCACTGGATGTTAAGGTAGCGGACAACGGATGTTAAAGCAGTAGACAAAGGATGCTAAGGTGGTAATGGACGCCTAAAAGAAAAATCCTCCATTTTTATACTAATAATACAAAACGCGATGTTTCTCTCGAACGAATACGAGAGATTAGTAACTACGGCAGAGCAAATGTACGCCAAAGTTCGTCTCACAAGCATGCCAAAATAACTGGCTTCAACCAATCAGAATGAAGAGAAGATCGCCAGGGTTCGTACACATGCATCAGTTGCTAAAATATTTTCCGTTTTCACAAAAAATTAAAATCGCACCGTCATACCAAACTTCAGGTGTAAAAACGACAAGAACGACTTTAATGGCGAGAAACTGTTTCACGCACAAGAAACACACAATGCATAAAATGTTCGTTTTCTCATATCCGTTCTACGTGTTTTTTATAACAATGCTAACTCTTCGAACCGTTGGGAGATTCGAGAAAGTATCATCTGTGTGGTGGTGATGATGATGATATAGCGGGGCGAAGGGGATGCTACAAAATGCCACCGCTTTTTGTTAAACCGGGTACAAAACTTAATGCCTTTTATTTCTGCCACATGCGAAACAATAGACAATCTGCTAAGAAACAGTACTTGAACATATCAACAAGGCTGGCACGTTCCCCTAGATTTGAGCCTCCCCCATCCTAGAACGGCCTATGCAGCATGGTGAGAATCAGATTAACTCAAAAAAAAAGAACGCAAGAACATTGAAGCTTTGAAAGGCTTCCATTATAAGATGATGCAACTCGTTCTCAATACACCATATTCGTTTTTTATTTGATACATATGCAAAGAGACTCCCCCCCTCCGTTTTTCTAAATGAAGCAACAAATGTCGATGTAATATTATAACACTGAAAATTGTTGAATGTTCATTTCTGTTTCATGTGTAAATGTACCATGTGTCACAAAAGTTACAAATTGATAAGATTACTTAGTTGTGTGTGTCTTTCTGACACAGTAGTTAAAAAAAATTGTTAGTCGTGATGTCTGTTTTTTCCTACATTCGTTAACACCAATTGGTGGCTAAGTATAAGCGGCCCACGAAAACATTTTTTTTCCTTGTGCGGGCGGATGTAATGATTTTACTAAACTTCCCTTAACAAATAGCATTCTGTTAGTCACAAGGCTAAACTTGTCATACGCCTCCACACGAGAAGAAAAGAGCTAGGAAAACAAAACGAAAGCCACGTCAACATGACTGGCAAAAACACAGTAATAAGATGTGTTGTCTCACTCGCATGCTCCTCTTTCACTCGAAAAGAAACAGGCGATGATGTAATAATTGAAAGTGCGCCGCCAAAAATGTCTAACTACCTGAGTGAAGTATTAAGCATTTACTTATTGCCCATTTAGTAGCTAATTTTCAGCACTGTTCAAAAAATTTCGATTAGATGACAGGAACTTCGAAGATCAGCCAAGGACATGCAGACCGAAAATGGCGTGGGAGCACGGAAGCCTTGAACCAAATTGTAGAGGCGAAGCAGACGATCAGTAGTCGTAGATTAGCAGGTGAACTTCGAATATTACAATCCAGTGTTGTTCGCTGTCTTTATGGACTAGACAAAAGCTACAGAAGCTGTCGAATTGTGCCTCAGGATGTGACTTCATCTCAAGAAGAGTAGAGAACCAAAGTGTGTATGAAACTGCTCGAAAATCTTCGTGACCTTCATTTCTTCCGGAGAATCATTAAATGCGATGAAAAAATGGATATTTTTCCAAAATTCTAACGTGCATAAGCAGTGGTTGGGCAAAGACCAGCTTCTTCAACCTGTTGCCTAACATAGTTGTTTCAAGCACAAAGTTACGGTCTGTGTTTGGTGGAATTTTCAAACAATAATTCGTTACTAGTTCGTTTCAGAGGGTAGAACAATCAAAGCCAAACTATACTGTGAATAATTGGAGCGATGCACGGTATTTAAAAAAATACCCGGTATTGATTAACAGACAGCAAGATCTTCTACATCGCGATAAATGCAAAAACACCCACATGCAGAACAACCTGCAATAAATTACACGAAGTTGAAGGAACTGAACTAATGCCACATCCAGCCTATAGCTCGGACCTCGTACCTTGAGATAACTACGTGTTTCGATCCATGGTCCACTTCCTTTGAGCCAGGAAATTTCGAAAACTGCGACGGAAGAGTTTTTTGCTCCTAAGGACAAGAGCTAATACTGCTGTGGGATCAAACGACTTGTAGTAATGCGGTTTCAGGACGGTCCAGCACGACGGCCTATATTTTGAACGTCAAACAGCTGTAAAGAAAATCTTTGCTTCATGTTGACGCCGGGAATCGAACCCGGAACATTCACCTCCAGAGGAGCCGCTTTAACCGGTTAAGCTACGCCGACAGAGGATTTCTGTGTTTATTTTGAAGTCTTTTGTGGGTGGGCATTACACCCTCCCCCACTTGAAAGAGAGGTCAGGGTATCCACCTGACTCGAGTGGTGGACCTAACGGTTAGATCCTTGGCCACTAATGTGAGTCCCTGTTCGGGCGCTATTTGTAAAGAAAAATTTGCCCTTCTTGTCGACACCGGGAATCGAACCCGTAACGTTCCCCTCCAGAGGAGCCGCTTTAACCGGTTAAGCTACGCTGACTCTTGCCTGTCGAAGCTTATTTTGAAGTCTTTTGTGGGTGGGCATTACACAGCTCTCCTTGTAATTTATGGATAAAATGCTTTACCAAAATTTTCCAAGACTCGATCTTGTACATTCTGTCCCCAACGCTGCGTTTATCGGTTCCAAAAAATTTCACGATACCCTGCTCATTTTCTCGCATCAAATTGCCATTGTTGATACACCACTCAACTTTTTATTATCAGCAGGTCGTTTTTGTTATTTGGTGTGTCCTGGGATTAAAACTAGCATAGTTCAATTCATCACTGTCACAGCAACAAAGAGACAGAAAGAAAAACCTGTACCTAAAAATTATGGAAATTTTATGGAAAATTATGGAAACTAAAAATTATGGAAACATTGACTACCCTTGAGTTAGTCACATTGTAGCAAATCCTTTCCAGCTTTATATTTCCCGGATTTTGACCGAACTGTGAAAAAGAAATGAGAAATCGATGCGATTCATCCTCAAAAATAAGCTTCTGATAAATAACCGAAAAAGAAAAGTAATACGAACTCCAGTTTTGTACAAAAGTGACAGCCAGTCACACACTCGTCTAGGTGTCGCTTTCGCTAATGAGAACCGAAGAATTAATAATGACATCAGGAATAAAGCACAATGGGCTTCTGATAATGAATTATTGACAGCAGACAGAGAACAATCGATTTTTATCACTGGATTTGCTGATAATAAATTATTGGCTATAAATGAACTGATTAGGCGTAACGCCTATCAAATGGATCTAATAAATTGTTGACGACGTATGTTCCCTGTTCCTGTATTAGTGATGGCGTATGAATCATTAATGACTGTTTGGCGAGGGAATATCTGCGATCGGTTCTGCTTACGGGTCTTTTGGGGAAAGTGAGAAATATCTGTTAAGTTGTATTAATAATGCAATAGCTGAGGGCGCAGTTCCATGCTTAAAATTACAAGGCTCTGTTCTTAATGAACTGGTTCACGGCATTTTGTTGATCTTCCTCTCCTCTTTTCTCCTCGCTGGTAATTTGGTTTCCTGCTGCAACTCACATGGGGTTTATAGTTCTATAGTATATGTAATTATTTCAGCAATATCTTGTTTAAAGATATTCGCTGACCATGGAAAAGAAACATTTCCAAAAATTTATATCATTGTCACGATTGTTAAAAATGTTAAATATCCCTTGATTTCTCCAGGAATCGAACCTGAGGTTTGCATGAGGTCGCTGTGAGGCAGGAATATCTACAAACTACAACTTTTCAACAGCAAAATAGACAATGGACATGTTTAGTATTTCCACGCTCGGGACCGAGCACATTCTGCGCTCTTTCACATCCTAAGCATAACATGAAAAATCTGCTTAACCAAGATGTCGATATCCTCTTTTGCTGGATTCCTAGCCATTTTGGAATTTCTGGGAACAACGCAGCAGACCGAGGTGCTAAGATATATATATGCCACTTCTTTGGGTGGCGGTCTGCAGATGCCCGTTCCATTTACCGATTGATGGACGCCCGTTATTCGTGCCCGTCTTCACACTGGTTGACAGCTTTTCGGGGACAGTCATATAGCGAATAAGTTATATGCACTGAAGACCGTTCTGGCTGTCTGGTTGTGCAGCCGTTCACGCCGGGTCGAAGTGATACTCATATTCCTCTGCACTGGACATATCCGATTCACTCTCATGTGTTGGTTTATCCTGCGAGGTGAGAGCCAACTTTCATGTCCTCGTTGCCGTTCAGTACTCGCTAGTCTCTTCACGTTTTTTGTTGCCTGTCCTGTTTTTAAACAACTTCGTTTCACCATTTTTTTTTCTTTTATCTCATGTTTTCTGCTATTTTATCATCATTCTACTTTAACCTTTTGGGGGTGATTTTGTTTTATCTCCATTTGTATCATGATATTTGATGTTTTGTTTTCGTCCTGTTTCTACCGTATATATAGATTTTATTAATATTGCTTTTTCTTACCTGTTTTTAGCTTATTTTAACCTCTGTTTTCTGGTTTTTGCTCTGCGTTCCAGTTGTGACTGAACGAGTCCTCAGACGTGGCAGCGTTAACAAAGTTCAAAATTGGCAGTGGCCGAGCGGATTAACACGGAACAATGGGATGTCTACAGGCAGAGTAGGTTGTTTACCATTTCGGTGGTAGCGATGAAGAACCGACAAGAGACACGGTTTTGGGTGGGGAAAGAAGCTTCACGCTAGGTAGGTCTGAGATTTCCTTCCAAAGTCCAGCTTCCCTGAAATAAGAGATCAACTAGTACTTGCCAGGAATGTATCACGTTCTTTGCGACGTGCTTGGTGGAGACCGACTTTTCGAACGCGTAGCGGCCTGACAGGTCTTGCACTTTCGATTCGAGGTTTCCACCCCCCGCCCCCTCTCAGGTCGTATTGAAGGCTTGATTGCAAGGTTTGTCGACGTAGTCCGAGCTTGCGCGGACTCGAACGTTTTCGAAATGAACTCGTACCACTCGTGTTCTCTAACGGGGCGAGAGAGATGAGGTTTGGCTCATTTACCGCTTAACACTGAGCTTATGGTGGACTCGAAAACAATGAAGCTTGCTACGGTCAGCTTCGGGTTAGCCCGACTTGACCTGGACTCTGTGCGCTTTTGAGCGGAAAAGACTGGGTTTGCCTAATTTTTACTTTCCTGTTGTTCTAGAAATAACGGAATCAGTAGCCTGCATTCAAATAGAGTAGTGTGTTCTTGTTTTTCAGCCGACTGATTCTGTGGAGAAGAAATATCGTTTTTACATTAAATCACCTGGTGCTGGTGAAGGTCGCTTGCGACCAATGTTTGGAATCCCTTCTGGGTTGCCGTTAATGTCTGAAATGAGACGGATATGGCCGAAAACTTGGATTTCATACCTGAACTAATGAACTGAATGCTTCTCAGGAATGTTCTCTGCCCACTTTAATTTAGCCTCAACGTACCAAGTAATTTATATAGTAAATAGTAATTAGCAACTTGCTATTTAGAAAAAATAAAGTAACACACACTTAAGAGAAATTCATTGTCAAACAAATCTTAAACCGAAACAGTCTTTGATTTAAATGATAATAAATAGTAAATTAATATGCAAACTAACACAATGTCTCAATTCGAGGTTACCAATACACTAATTTAATTCTATTGGTTACACACTCAGTACAACATTTTCCAATGCTTCACAGGCTTTTTTAGTTTTACTATCACAGTTAATATTGAAATTACAAGGTAGTGACTAAAACCTTTATGCAGTGCTCAACTCTGCCTAAAGTTTAACTATTTTAAATTGAACTGAATTAAGATTTTTAAGTTTTGTGTCCACGTCAGGCAAACTCTGTTAAGGATTCTTTATCGCAATTTTTAAATTTTACTTATCTTTCCCAGTGAACTTTCCTTCAAGGTGATTAAGTACGCTTGGAAAACCTACATGGGACGAGATCTTACTTTTGTTGCAGTTAACTTTAAAATCAGTAAATAACATCCGCAAACCAGTGAAGGACTCTGAGCATCCTTCCTCTCTTTTTTGGTTCACTCCATGAATTAAAACTGTTTCTGAAATTTACGAATGTGTGACAATCCCATAATTTTTTGTTCGGCACACACACGCTGAACTAACTAACTAACTAATTTTCGTGGACGCTAGCTATTTTTCCTACGGAGGTGAAACAGTTAGGTAATAGTGTTACTTTTGTCTATAAGGGAAAAATGAATTAATGACCTGGGCTAGACGCGCCCGGGTTTCTACTAAAACCTTTCCTGGGCCTCCTCTGGGACCGATTTTTCACTGACATATTATGTTTAAAATGTATTGGTACAGTTTTGAATCAATTCTGGGCCACGAATGGTCTAACCTAGAAATAAGTAAAGTTTTACTGTATTGTATTATAGCGGGAGGGGGGGAGGGGAACAACTGTTTGCGTTGGCTTAGGTGTTATACTGTTAGTCTGAGAGAATGTAACAGTAAATTATGCGTTATAGTGTAAATAATTCTTTAAGGGAGTTACTGTCTGCAAAAAGAGGACCGAGGGTCGGAGCACTGTCTTTCTAAAACAGCCTAGTGTACCCTGTCTCTCCCCTAGTCTAGCAGTAAGGACTCTTCCGGAGCCAGGTCATGTGGCCGTTACCCGATCCGAGCAAGTGGCCAACTCACTTACGTCCGGGATTTATCCCACGTGGGTCTGGGAACTCCATTGAACGGTTACGAGATGAATGGTGCTAAAGAATGAGGGGCACAGAGTGCTGAGTCCCGTGTTGTGGCATAAGACATTGTAGATAGGGCGGTCAGAGACGCCCTACAAACTTCGTTGCCCAAGACTGTTGTACGAATGTTGTGGCAACTTAGTTCTCCAAGTCAGTCATGGAGGTGGGCTACCATGACGGGGTTTTACAGTCGCGAATACTAGGCGCGCCCATCCAATGTGACTAAGCCGGCGACTTTGGCAGTCGGTCAGAGGCTAGGCAAGTGACCGACTTGATGCCTAAAGGGGATTTCGAGAGAGTCTGGAGCGAAGTGCTATTGCGAGGCGCCAGCTAGCACACTGGCACTCGGTTGGTGGCTAGACTAAATGTCCGGTAGCATGGAACCGGGTGTTACTGCAGTATGAAACATGAGTTCTTCAGGGGAAGGACTGGAGAAGTCAAGCGGTACAGAATGGACCTATAAGCTTGACCGTCAGCTCTTCTATTGAGTCCGACACCGAGCTTAAGGTCGTAAAGACATTTCAGACGTGGTGTGGAGGATGGGCTACCTCTGTAGGTAGCACTCTGAGATTACACGTGATTGTATATCTATTTTATAGTGTATAATTATGTGTGTCTGAACCCACTTGACGTGAGCTTTGGTGGACCCAATCCAAAGCTGTTCCGTGTTGGGACTGGAGCGAGCTAGAGACCCAGAAGGGGCTGGAGTCCGAGCACTGGATGTTGAGACGTTTACTGGCACAGAGTAAGGCAGAAGAGCCGACCAGTTTTAACTGGGAATGGGGAAAGAAGTTCCACGATATGAGGGGCTGAAATACGTTTTCTAGTCTCGCCCCCCTGATCTGAAAAGATCTCGTCAGCCTTTGCCCTTCCACTGGGAGGGATGTGGATAGACATTCGAACGCATTGCGACCTGCGGATCTCTCTCTGCTCTAACCCTCGGAGCCGGAGGAAGCACGTTTGGTCAGGCCAGGCTTTCCTGGACAACTCGAATGGAGACAAGTCCATGCTCACCACTCAAGGTTTGTCAGGGGGTAAGGCAGTAAGGGGAGTTTCCTCCGTACTACCTGACACGGCCCGGTGAAGAGCAGGACTTTGGTAAGTTATGAGCATGACTGACTGGAGAGAGAGACGTGGTCATAGACGGGAAATGCGATCTTGTTGATATCTTCTAGTACATGGTGACTGGAGTCGGGAGAACGCATACAATGCGGTTGGGCTCTTCCCTTCTCTCATGATTCTGCGGAGACAGAATCTCTTAATCCGGATAGGTTACGACTGGCTTGAGGTCGTGAAGCGACCAGGCTTGCTTCCCCTAAGCGGTAGCCGTCAAAAGTCCTCATTGGACGGGTACGGCGAACATCTCGAGTCTTCGACTCAAACACTGTGACTGTATGCATAAAGAAAAACCTAGGTTCGATTTCCGGTAGAGGCATGAAGCATTTAGCGTTTCTAACGTTCGTGACAGCGATATAAACCTGAAAATTTACTTTTCATTGTTTATTTAGCAGTCAAAACGGTATTCTTTGTAGGTTCACTGGCTAAGTTTAACGTAAAATTCGTATGCGCACGAGCAGAAAGACGTTGAATACTTCTAGAATGTTTGTTCGGTGAAGTATAATATCGGTATTTTTGTAGGCAAAAGTTCCAAATTTAATATTGCAATGTTTCAACAATATGATTTACCCGATTCAGTGACATGGAGGATCACTGGAAGATTGGAAGCTGGTCTATCATAGAGAATGGCAATACGTTTCCCAATGTAACACAAAGAGTAATTTCCCCAACTGTGGAATCGATTTCAGACAACTGAAAATGTGCAGCGTCCGTTTAGGCCAAAGTCTCCACGTACAACTACGTTCTCTGACGATTGTTATCTGTTGCTAACTGCCCGTCGGAATAAGTGACAAAATGCAGCACAGCTTCAGCTACAATTTGTGCACTACACGTGGTTGTTTCCACTCAGACTATCCGTAATCTTCCTGCTGGATGTGGGATTTATGCACGCAGAACAATGGTCTTTGCTCCCTTATCCGCACGTCACCGTACAGCCCGGACAAACTCGGCTAACGAACATGGTGATTGCGGACAACAGCAGTTCTCCACTCTGATGAGTTCAAATTCAACTCGAAGTCCAACAATCGGCGTCTTCTCATCTGGTACACATAGCACACGGAAAAACCCCAACATTAGTACAAGAAACATCACAATATAATGGTGGTGAGTTGTTGGAATGAGCGGGTATAATCATAAGCGGGCGACCAAAATGGCAGCTTAACAGGTCACAGGTATAGGGATGATATTCTATAACCTATAGTCGCCCTCTATGCGGTAGCCGTGGGCGATTCCTCCCTGTTTCTAGATGATAACACGCGTCCTCCCACAGCTGCTTTCTCCAAAGGCATTCTGGGGAAAGAAGGAATCGAGGGCATGCAGTGGCCAGCCTGCTCATCGGGCTTAAACCGAATGGTACATGTATTGCAGCCAGGCCGGAGCCTCCTTCAACCCTTCGGAGGATAGAGACTACTGTCATTGAAGAGTGGCATGGATACTTCATCCGGCACTCAATCAACAACCTGATCCACTGGATATCAAACTGGTGTGCAATTGTTTTGGTAGTGCACAGTGATCACACACCTCATTGAAGATTATGGAACATTTTTTATGTTCTTGGAACCATAAAATGCCATTATGGTCATTTTCAATAAAATCCTTTATTAACATTCATGCTTCATTTTTACAGACTTATTACTTTGCATTTTTAATCCATCCATATATTATATTCCATTTCATACATGGTCTCAATTTTCTTGAAATTATGGGTGGCGCTTAATTTCTTGAGCGGTGCATTATGAGAATGGATATTTTCATTGTAACATACATTGAAAGCCCAAATAAGCAGTCCTATAAATGGAAACAACCATTGCAAAGTTTAAGAATGCGAAGTTTCGGAATCCCTCGTTTTTCATCGCGGGAATTGTGAGAAGCACATCAGTTTCTAGGTTCAAGCACTGCTTAACCAAGTGAAAAAGAATAAATAAAAGAAAACAACAGATCCAACTTCAAGTAAGTTTTATCCTTTATTGACAGCAAAGCCATTAATAGATTCCGGATGTCGTGTTAAGCGTGTCGTTAAGCTGTTGAAAGGCGGCACTCACCTGGCGGACATAAGTGCACTGGAAAACACAGAGGCAAGCACGTGAGATACAACTTGTCACGAAACCAATAATATGAGCTCGCAGCACACTGTTACTGGGAGAACCGCTCGTTACGTATATAATTCAGTATGCGTAGTGTGCACTCCTGACTATTTGGAGTGAGTTAATCGATTTTTCACTTATCTATTTAATTTCTGTGTTTAGTA
>JJRW01S0001329.1:80150-90669 GCA_001188405.1 Loxosceles reclusa
GTCCAAATTAGGTAACAGATTTCCCTCGTCAAATATTCAACAAGAAATAAAGGAACCAATATCACACGGAACAGACTACATACAAAGAGAAACATATATGCAATTCTACCCATAAAACTGCGGGGACCTTCTCCGTCATTGTATGCACAGCATTACACACATATTATCCTGAAGTCAGAGATATTTGACATTATTATGGATCGAAAACGATGAGTCCTGCTTGTCTATAACTGTCTTTCTGATCAAACACCGTGTTATCTTGCAGACTGCTCCAGGCATCAGTATGGTCAAGTCCAGAAGGAAAATTTCATTGTCGTATGTTTGTCCATTGTTCATTGTCTTATGATCTAGAGTCCGAGACTGGAGCAATGGTGAGGCTCGAGAACTGGGACTAAACAGCCTAAGAGAGGCCGGATGTTTCTTCCCCCGATGTTTGTGTGGTGCCGGCTATCGGTTTTGACAGCAGTGAAATCTCTTGAATGCAAAGGCTGAGTCCCAACAAGGCCCTAACCTGTATCCCCACTGGGGTTGCCATAAAAAGTCTCTAATAAGACGAAAACGGCGTATAAAACGAACCTTATGCTCGTACGCTCCGAATATCCTATGGCAGCACTATTTCATCTTACCTGACTAGAGTCTGTGTCACTAACGTGAAAAAAGAAAGAAACAATGAACCAAAAAGGAGTAAACTTAAAGGAAATTCCTTTTAATGTATCTGGTAAAAATAAATATACTTTTATTAAAAGTGAATGGTAATTAGGTTTTAATGACATTTAAGTCTAACATGCAGGTTTAAAAATATATATTACGATTTTGACGATTTTGTAGTACGTATCGTGTGTACACGATTTTGTGGTACAGTCTAGTTTGAACTGCTTCAGGGGTTGTAGGCATAAATGTTGAAATGACTGCAGATATGTCTTTCCTTTATATTTCCAGTGTCTTGTAATCACAGGAAAAACTTGGACGTTCTTGACCAGATACATGATAGAGTAGAAACCAGTATCCGTGAACACATCTTGATTATGTTAAGTGCTATAGTTGCGAAAGGAACAACTCCATAAGGATCTCTGGTAAGGAGGATGTGACGTTCTACCGAAGCGTTGGTTGTACCATGCTATTTCCATATGGTATAAGTCAATAAGAGCTCAGGTCATAGCCCACATCTTGCCATTAAACCAGTTAAACTATTTAATGAACGAGAACATAGAGTCTAGAAGCTTAAACAATGAATAGCCCTGCTGCCTTCGGTCCTTGTGACCTCCTTCGGAGCATTTTGGTAGGTAAGTACGAGAAGTAGAAGTGTTTTTATCTGGATTTTGTTTTACACAAGGGTAACGATTGTGAATCGACTATTAAAGAGAGTTCAGCATTAACTATATGAATATTTTTCCTTTGTGATATTTTAAGTAAATTATCAGTAGCAGCTTTTGTGGCATAGTGGTTTTGTAATCGGACTACGAACCAGAAGAGTCCATGTTCGAATCTCGCTAAGGCATGATGTTGTGTTTTGTAATAAATGCCATTTTCAATGAGTGTGCTATGCCCTCATTAATTAGGGTTTCACTCCTGATATCTCGATCATGCCTAAAAGTGCAGTCACGCACGCCACACGGACGCCGTGCATCCTAGGGAAGTAAGCAGAGTAAAACAAAATCTATAGCAGGTGGTTCTATAATTTGATCTTGTGACCAAAGAGGAATAGCGTTGTATTGGAGTCTGTTCTTGGAGAAACCGAAGTGGAAAAATCAGCTGAATCAAGTCACTGATTTCTAGATGGAAGAGAAGAATTACAAGAATCCTTCCCGAATATGAGCTGTTTCTTCTATATGACAGAATGTTTTCCCTGCAAGAATCATGCCACACAATATGAATGCATACAAAGATATTACTTATAAACAAATAGTGGAGCGTCAGTTGTGGATCTCAAATTCAATGTAAGTGAACACAAATTTCGAGTATGCTAATGGTTTGGGGTAATCACCTTTTCAAACCACTGCTAACAAATCTGGTGTAAGCTATAATAGAATTTGCTGAGATCGAATAACGTTCGCCATGTCCAACATTTAGCCGTTTCTCTTAGAGGCCAGATCAATGGAATTAAGTAAGTGTGGCGGACTCTAAAGCCTGCACTTACGTTTTTCATTCGCTTCAATTTTTTTCGAGCTCAATAATATTTCCAACCGCATGGAAGTGGAATCCGCTAACATATCAACGAGACTTTATCTCTTAGCGACAAACAAACTATCAACTCACGAGCGACATTGTTTACACGGACCAAAGTGAAAGCTCAGATACGAACTTATAAATAGTGTTCCGAAGATAAGATGAGAGAGTTTCAAGATTCGAATGTAATATCTCCGGGCTAAGAAGGTCGCTTATCCCGTTTTGCGACTCCTCTAATGAAACTCTAATCTATTTCGTCATGCAGTAGAAGACTGCGTGTGTTTTAAAAAATCGACGTTCTATTCTAATTTGTATGTGCTGTAATTAAAGGTATATGTTAGTTTGCTAACCCAAGAGCACGGCTTCTGTCACTTCGATAATGCATATCTCCAGTTGTGTAGAGGTTATCAATTCAGCTCAACCAGAGCTACCTCACTGTTTTAAGTTTATAGCAGTTGTGGGAATTTATGCTTACGGCGAGGTGTTTCAGCAATAAACTTTCAGCGCCAACATAACGGCACACGAGTTTTGACGACAACGAATACCCCGCGCCATAGAACAAGAAAATATCATCAAAGTAAGAAATTATCTGAGATTTCTGATATTTCCTGTGATTGATAAAGATGTGTTGCAATTTCAATGTTTCTATTGTGTGTTAGTAATTATCTGCCCCTAGACTATCACGCTTCACTTTGCCTCAAAAATTGAAATTTTCGAAATGGGAACAAGCTTTTATTTTAAACTATACGTATTTCACATCTTAATTACAAGGGGGATGAATTTCACCAGGTAATGAAGCTATCATACACGATTAGAAATGCTATTTTTAGGGGAGATAATTTCTTTTGGGCGGGGGCACATTATCTATATGTAAATGGTCCCCCATCCGAGAATGAACAAGAGAGGCACCGACTGGATCACGGACAGAAGCAGACAAACATTCAGCTTCTCTGAAATTATACGACAACTTCAATACCTGGTGAAATTATCTGTCTTGGGGACAAACTTGCCGTCTTATTTAATCATCTTTCAAAAACGCAGAGTCGGTACCACGGAAATTTGTTAAAGTCCCCAAATATACCAAAAGAAGGTAAAATAAATATAAGAAATGAAGCAAAATCAACAACGGTACTGCAAATCGAAATAGCACTTACTCTCGCACTGATAAATAAGTTACTTCGACGCGAGTGCGATCAATATCCAGGAACCACTGCATAAGAAGAACAAGCAGAAGAAGGAAGATATTCCAATAGAACCGTGTATCCTCCCTTGCGGCGTCACTAGAACATCTTCTGGAAATTTGTACTAACATGATTGGACTATATCGGCGGTCTGAAGAAAAATCAATTGCGAAATGGGATCAACATGCTTGGTGAAACAGAAAAATGAGGAAATGGGCGAGTAGAGAGAGAATTGGAACGACGTGTATTCTCCCCATTATGCTGAGCCAGCTGTTAGAAAAGATAGGAAACATGAATTATTCTGAACAAAGTGTCCTCGCCTGTTGTCTTCTTCATCTGAAGATATGCATGGTTTACGGCGATTCAGTGATTCAGCAACTCCAGTAGTCATTGATTTAGTTGTTGATTAAGTGTTTGAGTTGATTTAGTTTCCTTCAGCCCTAGCAGCAATGGCTCAAAATACATTGCTCATAGACAGATAATAAATGTAGAACCCAGGCAAATAGGATCCCGTAATGGAATAAAACATTCTAACACTGCAAGAAAACAACTTGAGAAATAAGAATTAACCTGCCAGGGATGTTAGTCGAAGTAGAATTTTAAGCATGAAGGAGACTGCTAAAAAATCGGCAAATTATATTCGATTCCTTCGAGAACCTTTTTCGTGAGGAGGTAATTTGATTGGTACCTGAATATGCTTCTACAACGTTATTTATAGGGGCTGCTGTCTTCGCGCGATTGTAAGTGGTGATCTTATAATACAAATAAAAAAGTTGTTTAGAGTCTTCGTTACGTTTCGGCTGTTTTGAACAATTAGATAAATCAGCTTTGCAATTCGTTTTCGGATTTTCACTTTTTTTTGACACATTAGATGCTATGCATATAGTGGTTGCATGATGCTCCCCTACAGTTTCAGCCATTTGCTTTTCCATAGGAAGCATGTGAATAATGATCGAATTTTTAACAGTTGGTGAAAAGAGAAGAGGGAAAGGAAGGTAAAACGACTTACCTCCTCATCAGATCACAAACCATTCATTTCGGGAATAAAGTCTTTTTGTCTTACATCAATTTTTCTGAAGTGCCTCAGGGTTCCAATTTGTTTTCCCTTTTTTCTTCTCGTATTCATAAATTATGTCCCATCGTTCTTTTAGATTTTGTTTAGTTTACTATTTGCAGACACTCTAAACATTTTCAGAAATACAGGTTGAGTCTAAATTCTTTCTATAAAATAAGAGGGGTGATAGTACCCATTCAGACAAAGAATAATGACTATGGAACATAGGGCCGCATTCCACTCTGTGAGGCAGAAATGAGTCAAATTATAATTTCTACATGAACTGACAACAGTGTTGGGAAAGTGAATGAACTATACCAAAAGTTGCACAATCTGATTTATTGATCAGTGAAAAACTCACAGCAAGTGCTCAAAGTGGCGGCCACGCATGTCGTTGCACAGTTCACACCGGCGAAAAATGACTGTCGCACCCTCTCGAAGATTCCGAGTGTCGTGTTAATTTTGCCTGTGGCAACAACGATTCTTGCTACGAGATCTTCAGCCGAGTCCACAGGCGTCTCGTACACTAAATATTTCATGTCCCCCCCCCCCTCACCAGAAGAAATAATCCAGTGGGTTGAGATCCGGTGATCGAGGAGGCCAAACCACAGGTCCGCCACGTCCGATTTAACGTGTGATCTGATTGGCTGTCTACGGATCCTAATGTGCTGCTTCTTCTCACTATACATTTGCATACCTAACGAGCTCAGAGACAATGACCTGTTCATTCTCGACGCGTTTCCACTTTACTCTTTTCTGCCTCACAAATTGGAATGCAACCCTATGTTCCATGGTCATTATTGCTCATCTGAATGGATACTATCACCCCCTCTTATTTTGTAACAACAAATTAGGCTCACCCTGTATAACACCACCAGAAGACTCCTCAAGACTGCAGAAAAATTTGGGCCTCCATTGTTCATGTGACACTAACCATCTTTCCCTGAAAATTACTCATAGCAGAATATCCAGGGAGCCAAGGCAAGCTGCGGAAACGGAAGAAATGAGTGGAGTTGCAGTGTCTTGTTGAAAGAGAGCTCCTGCGTAACTGTTAATAAACGGCAGAGTCACTAGGTGCAAGACCTCACGAACGTACCGTTGGGCTGTCCAGGTGTGGACGCGTGATAATAAACCGTTCATCTTGGCACTGGCCTCTTTGCCTTTACACATGGAAGCGTTGGTCGTCAGCACCCTGATAGTAACGGAACTCATCACTGAAAATTACCCACTGCCAGTCACCATAGCTTCATGAAAATCGGTCACGACGCCATTGCGGTCAGTTGCGACGTTGCTGTACGGTTAAGGGCAGTCATAGAGGTTGTGGGCTTGCCCTGTAGTCCAGTGTCGTGAAGCCGTCTGCCAATGGTACGGGCACTCACCGGATGTTCCAGGGAGGGTAGCAATGCTCACCGCTGAGCGTCTGCAGTTGTGGTGCACAGCTCCTGTTGAATGATCCACCGGTTATCCCTTATTGCTGTTTATGGTGGCCTCCCAGAACTTGGGTGCGTGCCTTCCTTTGTATATACTGCCGCCAGCCGCATGATACTATCATATCCATATGACTAATATGGGAAACAATAAGGAGAAATATCCATCCCGCTTCGTGAAGCCCTATGATGCGACCTCCTGGTGAACGTATCCAACTGTGCGAATCGATATCTACTCATCCACGAGGTATACTACACTTCGAAATGTTGCTACCGAACCAAGTAGACGAGTTGGAATAACGAGCACACACCACGACGACCTTATATACTACGGCAGGTTCAATCACCACGCCTCTTCTTGCGAACGTCACTTCCGCGCCCGAGTGTGTAAATTGGATCTTTTATTTTATTTTATTTTTTTTTTATCGATAAGTGTAGCTTCTGATACTTTTAAAGCTGTACTAATATTTTATTTTGGTCATTTTGTTGTCTACTTTTACAGACTTATATCTTAATGTTTTCTCGGTCTTTAACAAACAAACAAACGTTTTGCACTGTTACGATTTCCTACACCAATACCCTTTATGTTTAGTGTTAGCTGTGAGATATATAATGGGCGAGATGCTGGTACCTCTTAATACCGGAACATGTTTTACTTTCTTTTAGTATTAAATACCGAGAGATGAATATTTTACTGTCATATATATATTACAAGCTTTAAACTATAAAATCTTATGCGTGACGCAAGGGTGCATGTTGAAGAGTACAATATTCTGCGGGATTAATCCTTTGTAGTTGCACTTTCTCGAGAGTAATACTCAGAAGCTGTAAATACGGTCCATTAAATTTCCTCACTAACGTCACGGCCAAAACAAACATGGATTTAGTGTTTTTCTTCTTGAGAATAGGTATCCAAGTTTCTGGTTTAATTTCCTTTCTACCAATCGACGTGTTACCTTTTGCATCAGCTACCCACATGCTCTAACAGAAAAGCCGTCGGCAAATCCATTCGTTGTTGACGCAGACGGCCGTCTGCACAAAGATATCGATAAAAGCAACTTTTGCAGAAGAAAGTGTGTTTTAACAATCGAAGTTTCAGGGTCCTTAAGCAGATAGTTTCACAGATCAAATAGCCGCGTATTTGTTTTAATCAACATCTGCAAACGTACTGCAGTTTTAACATATTCTTAGAATGTTAAATAACACACCAGATTTCTTATTTTTAACCGGTATAACTGGACTAATATGTGCTCGCCACACTATGAACAAATGATGATTATTGATGTCCGGTACTTGAAAACGTCGAGTACTTTTCCTAAGTCAAATTAGGTTCTAAAATTTACTGAATAAAATTGTTAACGTTTTAACAGAAACGTAAAAGATTAAACCTAAATCTGCGATAAAAACTAGTTTCACTGTACCTCGACTTTAATAAAGTGACGTACTTAGTTGTTGTATTTTGACTATTGAAAATTCGTTACGTTAGAAATTACAGTTGTGTTATATTTCACAGTTGACTTATATTTATGTACCAGATTGTGCACTCTTGTTGTCGAAATTGAATTGTGCTGATTTTGATTTCTTGCGTTTAAAACAGTAGTCCTAAATTTTATTAGCACTAAATAAAAAAACATGTTTTAGGTTCACAGACCGAGGCTTTATAGTCCAAACGTAATTGACCAGGCCGTAAAGAAATTTTCCCGTCAATCAATAGACACATCCCTTTCCCCTGTCAGAGATTCATTTCCCCAAGGATAGGAGATTCTCCCCTTTTTCCCCCCGCATAAGCAACCGAATTGTCCGAATTTTGTCTAAATTTAAAAGTCAAACTTCCCTGGTCCCTTCCAAAAAAATTATAATTTCCCAGGTCAAAGATATAGTCCCTCAAACCAATTCTTGGGGCATCTACCAAATCCCATGTGAATGCAGGATGTCATACATTGGGCAGAAGCGCAGGTGCCTAAAATTTCGTATTCACGAGCACGAACAATATGTGAGAAAGGTGAATTGAATTACTTAAATCATCCATCGCCCAGCATTGCTGGGAACAGGATCACAGATTCATTTGCTCTGATACCAAGATCATAAGGAAGACTCGATCTTCTTGGGAACTTGACACTTTAGAAGTTTTCGCCATTAGAAGCTCTAGAAAATGAACCCACCTCAACTCCCTACCCCTTGGCTCCATTTAATTCATACTCTTAATCTCAAGACCAATCTTCCCTCCGCCGCACCAGATGGCGTGACTGGAGCTACCGCCCAATTACACCAACTTCTTCCGCGACAAGAAAGGGAGCCTTTAGGCCAAAGCAGGAACATCCGTGAATCGTGACACATTCCCAGACGTGGATTTGATAAGGGCAATTGCCAAAACTAGTCTCCATTTTAATTTTATTTATTGTGTAGTTACAAGACTCTGAGAAGAACTTTTTATCGAGTACATGTTTTAGGTTCATTTTCTGTGTTTTCTTGTAGCAAAGTACTGCTACCTTAGATACGTTTCAATCAAAGTTTTGTTTCAGAATTTTCGAAAATTTTTGTGTTGTATTATTAGTTTTTCCGGACTTTTTATTCTCTGGTGTAAAAACTCAATATGAGTTCCAAACGATCTTGTAAGGATTCAAAAGCCTTAAACATGCGGAACAATTGTTTTTAGATCCACCCAATGTGCAAACTGATAAATTTATTTCAGCTTCTTCCCCGTCTCATGCCAAGTTAGCCTAGGCACTTGGGCAGACCTCTGCAAGCTTCAAGCCATAAACTAGAAGATAATTTCTTCTTAGATGGGCGCAGCGCGCAAACTTTGGATACAGGGTGTAATTTCTACCCACAAAGAGACTTCAAAATAAGTTTCCCAGATGAATGTCGGCATAGCTTAAATGGTAAAGCGGTTCCTCAGGAGCTAAACGCTCCGTGTTCGAATCCCGGCATCGACAACTTTTCTTTACAAGGGTCTCCCCACTTGTGGAGTTAGCTGGGGCAATTGGGCAGACCCATGTACGGCAATGCCCAACAATTTCGAGCATTAGCTTCAAAATACATACAAACACTTGCTTTTAAATTTTATTTTACTGTGGTGTCTACGTTCAGTATTCTGCGATTTTGCATCCTTTCATAGGTACATATTTCTATGGCTTTAAGTCAATGGATTCTGCGACAATCGAAATTATTTCATTAGGCAACTCTCTAACTTTCATGAGCAATCTATGTCAGCCAATCATCAATGATTTATTCTGTGGAGATTTCAGTTCCTAAGCATGTACAATCTGGCTCAAATATTGTGAAGTTCTCCCCACACCACACATAGATAATAAACTGCCCTGATGCCGTAGACAAAATTTAATTGGTAGAGCTGTCGTTTTGGATACGTGATTCAAATCCCTGTGCCGATAAATGGTGACTTGTTAGAATAGACAAAATAACACTGGCAAACATACGTCTATTTTCTCGGAAAACCCTTATCATTGCAAACTTTAATAACTTTCTGGTGATGATGCATAACATATACGATCTTCTCAAACAGGATTCTTCTGCCATTTTGAGGAAATCCCATGCTTATTTTTTCCTTTCTTCTTCCTGGCGCCCACATGGGCTTTCAGTTCAGAAGCTTTAATGCCAAACGTAGCAATGAATAGAGCAAGTACTTTCTGCACTCCTGTAACGACGGATACAAGAGACTATGTTATAAAGGGCAGTCATTTCACAGATGACTCCTGCGGGAAAATTTCTTACGCCAAAACCATTTCTTCTTTCACTTTTTATTTCTACTCCTTTTGTTGCAGCAAGGTCGTGTTTTAAAGCTACTGCACGGGGGAATTCTTTTATGAACGACTGCTACTTAAGAGTCGTTTTACATAGCATGGGATCTTTTACTGCCTGGTGCATCGTGTTCACAGCTTGATGTAATGTGCTACGTAGGGTGCAGAGGGAGAGAAGAGAAGCGGTCCACAAAATTGCTGTAAACTGCAGATGTTGTGAGAAATAAAATTTTGACGAAAAGTCGGAGGGGAAGTTTGCGAACCATGAATGATGTATGTTGTGCTTTGGAAGGAAAATGATATGTGAATTTCATAATATAAATTTATGGAATCACCACTATAGCCCATGGATGATTTTTATTTATGTCGGTTAGAATAACACGAAAAAAATTCAATTTTTGACTTCGATGTTGGATCCAAAATATAAGTCATATTTTCCTCTTCTTTACATGTTTATAGTTCTTGGACACAATCTTTTCCTCAAACTTGTGCTATACTTCTTATATACTTTCAGTGAATGCTTTTTTCGGACTGCATTAATATATTTAGATGTTACACTAAATACGTTTGCCACGTAATGTCCACTCACAAAATAGTTCAGAATAAGCACAGAAATCCTCTGTCGACGTAGCTTAACCGGTAAAAGCTGCTACTCTGGAGGTCAACGTTCCAGGTTCGATTCCCGGCGTCGACATGAAGTAAAGATTCTCTTTACAAATAGCGCCCGAGAAGGGACTCACACTAGTGGCCAAGGACCCAACCATTATGTCCACCACTCGAGGTCAGCTCTATACACTGACCTCCCTTTCAAGTAGGTGAGGATGTAATGTCCACCCGCAAAATAGTTCAAAATAAGCACAGAAATCCTCTGTCGACGTCGCTTAACTGGTAAAAGCGGCTAATCTGGAGGTGAACGTTCCGGGTTCGATTCCC
>JJRW01S0001332.1:32090-46098 GCA_001188405.1 Loxosceles reclusa
AAGCACGAATTTTGTCAGGATTAATGTTGCTTATTTACTGCGACGAAATATCTGCTAAAGAGAACTAACTACAGGGATAGTAAAATTCGACAAGTATAACTTTCTTATAAGTGCGCAATTAAAGAATTGCATCAGATTTGTTCTTGGTTTGCTTTTGTGGATAGCTTAGAACATGTCCGGTCTAAGAGATTCCATTTGATGCGAATATTTCTGTTTGATTTTGAATATTTTTGTTTGCTAAATTTTCATTTAATACCATTCATTTTATAATTTAACATCAAGATAGAGAAATTATATCATATAATAGTACTGAGCTATCTTTCGGGAATCCAATTATATTGGAGGTTTTGAAATGTCCTTTAAGTTGCGTGTTAGATAAAAGATCACTACTAAACACAAAATGCAAGCTACACGTTAAATAGTGTAAAGAAACCTTCCTGTTTTCTCGACGCCGAGACTCAAACCATGGATCTATCAGCTCCGAAGTGACCACTTTCCCGATTAAGCTACCCTGACAAGTACCTGGGCAGCTGATTATCTAAGGCTTTGTGGAACCTTACATCCTCTCACACATAGAGAGAGAGAGAGGTAAGGGTACCGAACTGACCTCAAGTTGTGGACTTAACTGTTGGGTCCTTGGCCGCTAGTGTGATACCATAAATTTGGGCCCTTCATGTAATTACTCTTCATGTAGAAGTGAGCCAGACAAACACAGCGTAGGAGCATTTCTATACATAAAACTGATTCTGCACATCTTCCTTTGGAGATTTAGAATGGGACTTCTAACTGACGTTTCGTTTGTTTCAACGACTCAAAAGGCTGATGATGTGCTTCAGTACACCTCCATTTCTTTCTTACAGTTCGTTAACTGGAATAATTGTTCTGCCATCTTGGTATATTCGGAAGTGAATCTCTAAACCAATTTACTGCGCGTAAAAATTAACATACTTCCTTCGACCTTTTAGGAACAGGGATTGGCGAAATAACGTCGACGTTTCCTGAATTGGTTTCAATAACTTTGGCAGAAATTTCATAACCAAGGTACATCAATTCATCTGACGAAAAGTGGCATTTCTTCAAATGTCATGTTAAACCAGCATTGGTCCATATAAAAATCTCTAACACGGTCATGAAATGCATCACTGAAATTATGATGTTGTCCAAATAAACAAGACAGCACTTTCTCAAAATTGGTTGAAGCACTATATCCATAAGTTGTTGAAAAATTGTAACTGCAGATGACAATCTTTACGGACGACGACAAAAAGGAAAAGTACCAAAGTCACAAAGAAACTTGGTGTTTTGGGAATATCTTTCCTAACAATAGTACCTTGTGGGACCCACAGTTTAAAACTAATGTCGTCCAAAATTTGTTGATTTCAATTTTCTTAAGACGTCCGAGATTTTTTGTAATGGACATTGAGGAAGACAAATCATTTTATTCAATTTTTGGTAGTCTATAGCCATCTGCCAATCTCCTGTCTTTTCTGGAACTGACACAACTAGTGAAGACCGACAACTTTGTGACGGACGGATGATTCCCAATTCTGGTGAATCATTTACCCGACGCTCGATTTCCGAACGTTTGAATACATTTACTGGATAAGGTGGAGACTTTACTGGAAGGGATTCACCAGTATCAATTAATACACACACATGACACTTGTACACCGGGCTTTCTGGTAAATAAATGTTTAAAATCATTCGATAACACATTAAACAATTTTACGTCGTTTTACGGCATACGTTCTAAATCCACACACATGCACGTCTGGTAATTATGTTTCCACAGGCACATCAATATTCAATTATTTGTCTAAAAAATCCATCCGGAGAGTGTGTCAGTTGTTTAGAGTGTCAGACAAAATTATTTGTCTGACACTCTAAACTTTGTTCCAAAGTCTGCAAAGCAAGACAAGCACTTGAAGATCATCTACGTAAAGAAATTCAAAACTTCCGCAAAGCTGGTTAAACTAAACCTTTAATAGTATATAACTAATTATTTTGCAAACAGTACCTGCTGTTACTTAAATACAATAATCTAAATCAGTACATACAACTACATATGACAAATAGTGGGAATAAAATGCAGTGGAACAAATGCTTTTGTCCGAACCTGTATCAGAAACTGCCTGAACGCAAACGTCGTTGAGTAATACGCTAATTTTTGGTAAATCAGGAATAGTGATATTAATCATTAAATTTACATGTTTTGTGGCATTTGTACAATGCGTTGGACTCACATGAGCCGATTTTAAAGAAATCTTATCCTTTGTCGACGCCGGGACTCGAATCATGGATCTGTCAGCCCCGGAATGACTGTTTTCCCGATTAAGCTACGGCGACGAATATCTGGGCAGCTTATTATCTAAGTGTTTTATGGGATGAGCATTAGAATATTTGACATTTTTTTCCAAGTACGTGAAATAGATTTTATATGAAATTCTTAAGTTTGGGGGGATCAGGTTATTTGATAATACCTTAGAAATGCTCATTGGTCGTTTTTTGTGTAAAACGGGATGCTAATTTTCATACAAACATTTCCAGCGTCTTGGTCATATAACCTTTCATAGGAATAAAAAGGAATCAAAAGTCGGCGCAACAGTAAAATTCGCTTGTACGTTGGTAGGTAGAAGATTGCAAGCAACAAGGCATTCATTCCTTAGGAAAATAAGGGAAAAAGTGCTACAAAAGTAGTAAATGGAATTTACTCATACTGGGAAATCGAGGACGTAGCAACATGAAAGCGAGCGTTGTCGTCCTGGAAGTAACATGAGTCCACCACGTAAAGCTGCCACAACGTAGGAAGTACATGATCATCTAAAATGGAATTGCAACCAAGGGACCCAGGCCATACCAGGAGAAACACCCCACAGCATAACTCCTCCTCCGCCGAATATCAACGTGGGCACAATACATTCCAGCAAGTCGCGTTCTCTAGGCTGACGCCAAATCCAGGCTCTGCCATCCAAACGGTAGAGGCTGAACATTGATTTGTCTCTCCAGAGAACCTGTTTCCACTGTACAACGGTCCACTGTTGACGTTTTTTACACGACGTTAGCCGCGCAGTGCTGTTGGACTTGGTGATGAAAGGCTTGTGGGCGGCAGCACGTCCATGAAAACGCAGCAAATGGGCTTACCTACGACGGGTATTCATCGAAACAACCCTTCCAGATGCCTGTTGGAACACCTCACGGATGTGGGCCATCGACTGGGTCCGGTTCTTCCGAAATTTTATGGACAGTACCCGTCGGACTATAATACCCAGTTTCACGGGTCTGCTGGTGTAAAGAAAACCTTGTGGAAGCCGGGATTCGAACCCGAAACGTTTAACTCCGGAGAAAATTGCTTTACGTTTAAGCTACGCCGGCGGAGTAGCTTATTTTGAAGTCTTTTGTAGATGAACATTTACACCGGGCTGGGGAACATTCCGACAATTACGACTTACCACACACTTGATAATGACGTAGGCCACACAGTCGACTTTGGATACTTTAGCTCGCTGGATATGTGATGTATCGTTCGGCGATTTCTGTGATACCCAACAATTACACCGTTCTCAAGATCATATAATTCCGACCTGCGTGGCATTTTGCGTGCGACTGATGGCGCTGTTGTTTTCCACACGCTATTTAACAGGTGTGGCGTGTTTCGGGAATTCTCTTATCGTCCTTTGCAGGGGTGTTCAATTACTTGTTTGTAGATAGGTTGTGTATTACGAAGTTTAGTGAAATATTAGAAAGTCTTATTTTATTCGAAATAATACTGAAAGTTAAATATAAAGAATGTTAAATAAAATATTGCAAACTATGACTATGTTAAAAATATTAAAATAAAATGTTGAGAAATATATATTAAAGTAATCCTGAGATGAGATACTACGTTTGGCGATGGAGACTTTAAGCAATTTCATTCCAACTGAAATTCTAAAAGCAAAGCTGGCGCCATTCTTGCCTCCCTTCGTGAGGGAAAGAACCCAAATGTTGCATTCAAATAGAGTTCAGGAAATATTTCATTTCGCTAGGGAAAAATCAAATCACCAAACGACGTACACACGAGTTTTAAAGAAATTGAAAGAGCACGAGAAATAGTTTTCGATTTTCAAAAATCCAGCGCCTTAGGGAAATTACAGGCAAACATGACGCGTTCCAAATCTAATAAATGAGGATTTTATTAGGTAGCAGGTGTCATCACGATTTAGAGAATAAGATGAAGAAATTTATTAAAAGGGCAAAGGTTTTGTTGGAGAAATACTGTTCCGTCTTATTCTGGAGGTGTAAAATACGGAGAAAAGCGAAATATTTCTCCTCAATGATTACCAAAATATTCTCTTCTTAAATCTTGAAGATGAATGAGAGGAGTGATATTGTCAGTTGTGCAACACTGTCTACATGAAAATATTTCTTTCAACTTCTCTCATCTTTCCTGAAATTATACCCCACCTGAACAGTTCAGCATCAGTAAAATAATATTTCGTACATTTGTTAAATGAGTCAACAAGTGCCATACTAAATATTAAACGATTTGCAATCCTTGTGCAAAATGTAGTACACAGTTATATAAGCAACGTTGAACACAAATAAAAATGAAATACACAGTTAGTGACCATGGTTTAGGTGGATTCCCTGGATTCACCTTTCAGTCATCGTGTTTTGAAAAAGGTGGATCCAGGGAATCAACCGAAACCATGGTCACTAACTGTGTATTTGATTTTTACTTGTGTTCAACGTTGCTTATATAACTGTGCACTGCGTGCCATACTGCTTTCAGCCTTCTGCGATCAACTCATTAAATAAATATAATATGGTCGGAGGCGACTAAATATTAAGCTGTCACAAAATTGATTTTTGAGAAATGATATTTTGAAAGAATATAGAGAAAACACATCGAAAGATGTTGTAGCTTTTTTCTCAGTACTGACTCTTTTCTCATGAAAACTTTCTTAAGTCCTCTTCTTTGCCTAAAGCTTTTTCTTTTTAAGTCATATAATTTTGTTTTGTTTTTTATTACTTTAATTTCGATTTGAACAATACATTTAAAGTGTTGAAATAGAGCACGCTATACGGAAAAACTGAATGCTCCTACCGTATCCGATTCAGCGTTCCCAAGACCCAGGCGACAGTAGTTGTCCGTGGAAAGGTCCTGAGCAAGCTGAAGCATTAATTCAGGATAGAAGGCTCAGTCATGGAGTCATGCGACGAGATCAGGGTTCTAAGAACAACGATCGATAAGAGTCTAAGTTTCTTTTCTCACTTGCATCAGGTAAAGGAAAGAGTAGAGCAAGTTATGAGTCGACTAACATACTTTGCCCGGACAGCGTGGGCAATCAAAGGTGGCGCACTTAGAATGCTGTACGAGCGTGCTATAGAGCGGATGGTGGTGTATGCTGCCGGTGCATGGTGGAAGGCAAAGGGTAATGTCCGCGAGGTCAAAATCCTCACTTCCATCCAAAGAATATGTGCATTACGTACTTGCCGAGCCTATAAAACGGTCTCGAATGACACTTTATGTGTACTTGCAGGCATCTCTCTGTTGGACTTGGTGGTTTCCCTGGAAGAGGCCTTCTTTTGGGGTGTATAAATGCAACGTCCTTGTTTCCATGTAGAGATCATGGAGGTGCACTTGGAGCCAGAGGTAGAGTCTTGGAGAGCACACCCGTCGGATCCCCCGACCCGTCCTTGGACTGTTGGGGATATCAATCGGTTAACGGGTACGAGGTTTTCACCAACGACTTCAAAGAGGAAAGCAAGGTGGGAGGCGTATTTTTTGAACTAAAAGATGAAAATCTGGAGCATAGCCTAAAATTCAGACTGAATGGCGAGGCAACCGTCTTTCAAGCGGAGGCTATGGCCCTGCGAAAAGAGTAGAATGGGTGGGCGTCCTACCGCCCAACACAGGTATAAAAATACAATGCAACATGATGTCGGTTCTCAGTGATACCGAGACACAGAAGAACCAAACCCCTCTCATTTGGGGGCTAGCCCAGGCAGTGTTCTCAGAGTGCAGCAAACGTCCAGTCGAATTGCTCTGAGTGCGCGGCCACTGCGGAGCCCGGGTAACGAGATGGCTGACCAGTTAGCGAAAGCAGGCTCCAGCCTAAGCTCTATAAGTTGGAACGTCCCTATACAAGTAGTGCACAGTACAAGAAACGGGGCTCGTCTCGAATACGCTGAAGGCATGGCAAAAGCGTTGGAATACCTGAACGACCGGTCGACTGACATATAAAATCGCCTCCAAAGTGGGAGCGGCGCCGTACAAAGACCTAGATTACTACGTAATACAGATGGTTACTGGTCACGGGAGGTTTCTGGTCTATCTCCATGGGAAGAAACAACTCTCAGCGCCGGCGTGGAGATGTGGCAGCGCTAGTGGAGTTGCTCGCCACTACGCGCTAGAATGCTCACCACAGCAGCAGTGATACGGGATCTTCGCTCTCGGGCGAATTCGTCGATCTGTATACAAGCAACGGCTGCAAGACATGAGCCAGCAAAACTGGCAAAATTTATAAACTCCAACCTCTCCTGCCTGGAAGCCACGCAACCGCCGGAAGATGGAGTCGAGGGGGACACGCCCCCCAGTGATGATGGCAGAGCATCTCACAACATGTGAAGAAGGACAGTACGAACTGTACAAAAGACAGTACGAACTTTGCTAAGCGCAAACTATGGCCAAACACGGAGGGCCATGAGCGACTGGAACCTCCACAGCGGTAGCCGTCAAAAGTCTCAAATGAGACGAGTACGGTGCATAAGGCGAGACTGCGGTTGTGACATACGACTCTTACCATCTAACTTTGGAAAACTCTAAGAGCAGATACCAGAAAAAGTTCTTTTTTAAGTATAGTTTTCTAAGTTTCCTTGCTTATATTCCTTAAGAAGTATTTGGGCACACACACACACATATATTTATATATATATGTAGGCTGCAAAAGGGACATTTTAATTAACTCTTTAATTCCTGATTCAGGCTAAATGAATCCAACCAGGACAATTGCCCGACTCACACTTCTTGCAGTGCAGCTGTTAATAACCATGCTACGCGTGATGGTGAACGAACGTGGACGGGCTACTCACAAACTCGCACTTGCCAGTGTATTGAGAAATGGCCAAATCCCTTCAAGATGAACTACAACCATAACACACGGCCCTTAATCCTTGGAGGCTATATCATACTTGCCACTGGCAGCTGTCAGCACAGTGGGAAGACAGTGTTTGCTAAGAATCACCTAGTCATCGGATCTAGCCTCCGTTTCTCTTTGCCTTTAGTGACATGTAACTGCAGAACTCTATGAACAGAAAGAAAGATTCAAGAACTAAAAGAACGACCTGATCAAATGGGATATAGTAGACCTTAGTGAAGTAAGAAGGGAAGGTGAGGAGAAAAATGCTGGAAGTGAAACGTGGACACGTCTTGTGTTACAACGGAACAGACAATGGAAGAACAAGTGTAGTTGGTTTTATCATCAACAAAAGGCAGAAAAACAATATTGTGATGATTGAAAACTCATCAGAGGGAACTGCGAGATTGGTAATCCGTATCACAAAGAGTTACCATGTACAACTAATTCAAACTTGTGCACCAACCACCAGCTACTTAAATGTTCACCCACAAATGACATAAGTATAAGCTACTTAGTCGGTGTCGCTTAAACGGTAAGGCGGTTAACCTAGAGATGACAGACCAGTTTATTTGAATCCCGGCGTCGACAAAAAGGAACATTTCTTTACAATGGCACGCGAACTTATGGACACACAATAGTGGCCAAGGACCCAACTGTTAGGTCCACCACTCGAAGTCAGGTGGGGATCCTGAGAACGCTCTCAACGTGGGGGAGGATGTAAGGTTTCCTCAACGAAAGACTTCAATAATAAGCTGTCCAGATACTATCGGCGGAGCTTAAATGGAAATGCGGTCTCTCCGAAGGTAGCAGATCCGTAGAATCAAATTCAGGCGTCGGCAAAAGGCACGTTTTGTTTACAAACTACGTAGATGAAGAAATAAGAATAGTTAGTAATTGGTCAAACGCGCGTCTTCTAAACTATTGCCAAAATTTCGAATATCTTGTTTCAACAAAACTTGATACTGCAGCGTAAGGCCAGAGGGTAGTTGAGAAATTAACGGAGTTTCAGTCAATTTACCTTTAGAAAGGTTTAATTGGATAATTCCAGAACTCAATGGAAACACAAATACTAATATCAAAAATTGTTACGAACGCCAACGAAAGCTGAAAGCAATGTGAGATATATAACAACATTCGTCTGTACTACCTAGTAGTAGTAGTATATACGTGATGATATTAGTACAATGTTTCTGATGTGATTTTACAACTACCGTTGCAAACTCACATCAGAATGTCTTCGAGAAATGGTCATCCATGTTCACCTGGGAGGGAGAGGCAGAAACAGCTACGACGCTTTTGAAATGATGATTATCGTAATAAATACTTCCAGATCTCTGCAGAAAGGAGCACATTAAAATGAACCATTATTTATGAATTTCGTATAGCATTTAATGGCAGAATTATTAATAGAAATAATATTATTAGTTTAGTTGCATTTTTTTAATTATAAAGTTTCGCTTATGGGTGTCTCCGGCCGATACTTAACCATAACGACCATCGTTGTCCTTTGACCGCAGTTGAGAATCGCTGTTCCCTGTGCCCTTCCCCCCGAAAGAAATAACGAATTTCAGTCCAAAATCCATTCAAGATGTAGTTATATTTTCTAACTTGAAATCGGTAGCAATTAAACCGGCAACACATCATCGAAATCCCCGTTTCTTGGCATGAAATGAAAATGAATGTAACTCGCGACGAGGATATAAAGCTGCATTTTTACCTCTTAGACTAGGGGCTTTAATGGCACTCCAAAATCTCTGCAGAAATTGCGTTCAATAACCATAAACGCATTTAATAGATAGACGTATTTCTGTTCCATTCACGCGAAGAACGTACAACAAAAGAAAAACCCTCCTGTAGTTAGCCGAACAACAGCCTAACTGTAGAGGTTCTGAGAGCACATAAAATCAGAAAAGAATGTAAGGCCTCAAGAGATAAAAGAGTTTTCTTTGGAAGCTTCATTAACACTTTCAAGATAATTTATTAAGGAAGGGCCAAAATATATAATACCGTACTTTATTTTTTCGCATTTTACAAGTACTTATGCTTCATACAAACGTCCTGCTTTTGCTAACAAGTTGTTTCGTGACTTTTCTCCTCGTAACTTTCTAGGTTATTGGCATACGTTGAAAATTTTGAAGAAAAATTTATTAAACAACTAGTCTCACCTCGTTGAAGTTCAACGGGTAATTAATGTACATATTTATCTCCTGTTAACATTCAAGGAGAAAATAATATACACATTTATCATAAAAGTCCTTTATTCAATATGCCCGTTATTGCTGGGATCTTCATATGCATTTATGAAGCTCATTAAAACGTATTCACTCCGCTCTTAAAAAAGAACCGTACATTTTTCCTGGTGTTTTTACCTGGCACTAAATTCTGACTTTACGGTAGTTTTACGTGGCGTTAAAATCCAATTTACCTTGCTTTGCCCAAAATCTGAGTGAAACTTTCCCCATTTCAATTTAACCTAATATTAGTATGAAGTGCCTTTTAAACAAAGCAAAAAAATTAACCCTAAGACATTTCGACGGTGAAATCTTATGCAAATTCAGCTAACGTTCCAGTTGCTGCTCAATTTCGGGCGGCAGAACCCTAGTTTATTACAAAGTCTGTTCTAAAATACAAAATAAACTGAAATACAAAAAAAAAAATTGACGGCAGGAACCTTTGTAAGACATCAGAGCTTTTGGGCTGGATGCCGCGTTCTGTCCTCAACCTCGAGCCGACGTTTCGATGTGGTTTCACACATCCGCCTCATGGCAGACATACTCTCTTCCGTCTACCTCTTCCTCAAATGGTACCAACGTCTTTGTCGCTGTTCTATATAGTATAACATTGGATGTTTTCCAAAATTTTAGTTTAGTTCAGTTGTATACTCCTTTGTTGGAAAAAGAGCCTTCCAAATTTTGGGTAATTTAATTCCATCTTTTCTGTTGAAATTCTTTGGATGTTTATGAATTTTGATGGCTCCTGTACATCCTTTTATGTAGTTGATTGGTAAGTCTAAACACTTTCCATTCGTCAAACTTGATGCGGTGATCATTTGTAATTGCGTGTTCAGCCACACACAGCTGATTTTTCCGGCAGGTAAAATCGTATATGTCTTTGACGTTCTTTTAGTCAGATAACGACACTTCTACCGTTTTGTCCTATGTATACATCTCCACACTCACAAGGAATTTGGTAAACACCTGGTTGTTCCATTTCTTCTACTTTGTCTTTTACTGGTCTTAACATTGATTTTATTTTTGTTAGTGGAATAAACACTGTTTTTATTTCATGCGTCTTTAATATTTTTGCAATCCTGTCTGCAACATTCTGGGCGTATGGGAGGAAAGCTCCCATCTCAAAAAAAAAAAGATTTTTTTTCTTTTTTTTTTTCTGTACTTTGGGTCTCTCTTTTTTCTCCGTTGCTCTTCTTATAAATGATTCCTTGTATCCATTTGCTTTGAAAGCTCTCTCTAGCACTTTCATCTCTTCATCGAGCTCTTGTGGTTCACCAATCCTTTCTGAACGAGATATCAATATATGTAATAAGCCATTCTTTTGATTTCTTTTGATTAGGATGGCGATGGGAAAGTGCATTAAGGTACCTGTTTGTATGCGTTTTCTTCCGATGTACAGCACGTCCAAGGGTTCCATCCGGTGTTTTCTCTACTAACACATCTAAGAAAGGTAACTTTTCATTCTCTGTCCTATCCTTTTTAAATTGTATTTTGCTATTAAGGCGATTCGATGATTTTAGGAAGTCCTGTTTTTCTTTTTCTCCATGCAGCCATATAACGAAGGTGTCATCGGCATACCTAAATCATACTTTTAGCTTCTTTTCTGATGTTTAAAAAGAAGCGGTTTTGAAAAGGGCAACAGTATTCTTAAACCGTTTCCATCATCATACTCAAGGTTTATTTCTTCGGTTTTTTATCCTACATCCCATCAGGTGACAAATCCAATTACAGAGATGCATTCACACGAATGCAAAAAGATATATACACAAGAAATAAAAACTGAAAACAAAATTTATGATTTCAGAAATACATATCTCTTTTTAAAATCTACATGTACTTCCAAGAAAACCAACTGGTAAGCCAAATTCTACCCTGTCCACCCACAAATGACTTCAAAATAAGTACAGAATTACGGCGTCGGCTGAGCTTAATCGGTTAAAGCAGCCTCTCTGGAGCTCACGAGATGGCAAATCCGTAGGTTCGAATCCCGGCGTCAACAAAAAGTAAAGTTTTTCTTTACAACCGAGAAAAGTTAAAACTTACCATTCATATTAATCAGTTTGGAAAGCAACATTTAATATTTTCTGTGTTCACCTCATTCTTTAATAACATCCTTCAAGCTTTGTGGCATTGAGGCGTATGACAGTGCTCAACTTCAATTTGGGCCCATGTGTCCATATGGCATTCGTCAGTTCCTCTTTGTTTCATTGATGCCCAAAACGGACAATGTTGCTTCATTTTCATAACAGGTCGTGCTGCCGTCATCGGGATTTGAACCACGTATCTCTCAGTTATAGAACGAGTTCTCTACCAATTGAGGGAAGCCGACGGCTTCGGAAGCGTTTTGTTATTAGTGTGTGTTCTGCTGAGAAACCTCGCAATTTCTTCCAAATATTTCCTATAGTTATCAGAACTGTGCCATTCGGAGGCCATTTGATGGTATCAATGTGCCATTCCTGCAGAAAACACGAACAACGTAGATCAGTGGCACGAAGCATTATCATCTTCAAATACAACTTCCAAATCACAGTGTTGGTGTTGGAAGCAACAATGCTTCCAAACTATAAATATCTGTTTCTGAATTTACAGTGCCGTTGACGTTTGCAGATTACCTGTACCATGAGAAGACATACACTTCTACATCATGATGTATGTTGGAAATTTCGCACTTTCATGTACATACCTACCTTTGAAAATTTTGTCGTTCAACATCTACAAAAACGTGTCATTATAATAACCGTACCCAACAAAAATCCTGCATTTTTCGCTGAAAACGACTTGATTCTACTGTTCAGTGGTTAAGTTCTTTATGTTTTTGACCATTCTAGACGCGTTTTTCAGTGTTTCATGGCCAGGAACGATTTTTTTTTTGCCATTCTAAAAATATACCACATACACTGATGATGATTACACAGTATTTTATCCCATACTTGGGTGTGTGACCATATGTTAAATATCACCTTTTGCTGTTTTGATATTATATATATAGTCATTTTCATTTTTGCAAATTCGTCGCAAATGACAATTCAGCAGTGCAAAAATTTTAAAGGGTGACTTAAAAGGACTTCTGCCTTGGACACTGCCATACTCTTGAAACTTTTCCCAAGTTAGCAAACGATAGATTTTGTACAGGACAAGGTTTGCTACCACTTTTGTGTTTTACCGGAATTCCACATTTGAAACTACCTGTTCTCCAAGATTTACAGAGAAATCTTTACCCGGCACTACTGTTCTATTTTCACTATATGTACAATATCAAAGAGGACCAGCTGTTCAAATACGAGACAGTAATTTTGAATGTCGCACCTCCTCCGGAGTGTCTCATTAACTGTAGGATGGTTAATTACTTGCCATGACGGTTTCCAAACTCAGTACCAAGGATATAAGGTTTCCAATTTTCTTTTTATCTGGGGAATGTAAATGTCTTGTTCTTTGATTGCACTAATGAATATATGTGTGATAAACTTTGAAATTTGTTTTGAAGTTTGTATACATCACTTGAAATCTGAAAATCACCTCTGCTTGATCAAAGTTACCAAACTTTTTGCCAGGCGTTTCATAATTGTGTACAATTTTGCTTGACGGAGTTTTTCAAGAAATATAATATATATTAAGAGCAGCCTGTACCGAGTCAGTGACCTACCACGTTCACACTAGTAGCGTTACCAACTAATCCACGTCGTCCGATTCCAGAGTCATCGAATTCGTCCTTCGGTGAATTAGGCATTCAGTCGGAACAGAAGATAAGTATATGCATGGTAGAAACGATTCGCCATCTGCGGTGAGAATTGAGTAAAGGTTTCACGCAATTCCGTTTCCGAAAGTATCTTTTCATTCATCGCAATCGCAAAATCCTTATTTACTTTTTCTTTCACGAAGATCTACTTCTCTTACGACGGTTAGTTCAAAGCTTTTGTCCTGTACGAGTACAAACACGTTCGTAAAGTTATTGAATTCCTTCAGAAATATCACGTCTATGTCGAATATATCTTGAAGTACTTGTTTTCCATAATGCTGGGAATTGTGAAAAACGTTCTTTCATAAACAAAATGTAAATTCTTGAAACTTACGTTTTCTTATACGAGTTACTGACTAGTTGTTTGCAAAGTAGAAAGTTGTAGAGTGATCTTGCCTGCTTATCTGTAACATAAAGGGGATTCTGAATTCCTTATCTACCCATTAGCACTTACGCAAAAAATAAGGTTTTACCTACTCAATCGCCTTCGGGATTCATAAGTGGCGATTTGGGATTTGTAATAAATTACGTAAAACCAAGGATTTCTTTTTTTTCACGACGATTATCGATTCTTTTCTAATCTTGGGAAAAAGTCTCGTTGAATTCTATTCGCCTCTTTCTTATCGTAAAGTGGGAAAAGCTGAATCAGATGCGCTTCTAGTTTTCTACAGTTTTCCATAGCTGACATGGAGTTTGGAAGATTTCGACTTTTTGAACAGCTTCATAAGAAAAAGACGAATATTTTCAAAACTCCAGGTCAATTAATATGGTTCACAAACGTTTTATTTGCAAATGTTTGTTTTACAACATTTTTCCTTTTATCGGTTGCAGGTAGGGAGAAGGCAGTCATCTGGGTGGGGACAAACGATGCAGCCGCAAAGAGTTCAGAGGATTTCGTGGAGTGTTACAGCAGGTTGTTG